>PVJH01006065.1:0-105438 GCA_004026705.1 Nesogale talazaci
GTAACTTTGTACCCCCTTTTCACCCTCATCGTTTTCTTTAGACAGAAGTGTGTGCAAAGATTTTATGGTTATGTATGACTCTGATGACATGTGTGTCTCTTTGAAGTGTTCTAGTTCAATGTTTTCTCTAAGATAATAGATACTGCGTTCACTATTTTTTTCAGAGTACCTATCACAATGCTCAGCCATGTTATTGCTGTTGTTAGGTTGCATAGATTGGGCTCCAACTCACAGCGACTCTGTGCAGCAGAAGGAAACTCTGTCCCGTTCTGCGCCATTCTCACAAGAGTTCTTATATTTGAGTATGTCATTGCAGCCGCTTTGCTAGGACAAGGAAGTCTAATTCAAGGAAAGTGCAGTGAATGGAGTGTGGAGGCTGTATTGTCCTCTTCTGCCTCCCTATGGAAAGGAGGCAGAGCTCAGAAGTGCCCCACCATCAGCCCTATTTCTTTTCCTATTTTGACACCAACTGATCTTCTCTGGATCCTGCCCTTCTATACGGGGTACACCACTTCATTGCAATAGTCACCCAGAATCCACAGCAAAACGCACAATAGGGGAATGATAAAGAAAGCTAATAGGTCACCTCAAGTCAGGATTAGTCATGGCCCAATCATCGGTCCACAGCCATGTTTCTCTATAGTCTACACACAGCTCTCTCTTTGGTCCGCTGCTTCTCAGCCCCGTGGTCCCTGGGCCTCTGCCTCCTTAGATGAAGAACCCTCCCTGTTACCCTGCCCATGATTTTGGCACTGTTCTGGTCTCTCTCACGGCTTGCTGGCTGTGGTTTCTGGTCTCAGCCTGGCTCCTCTCCAGATTGTTTCTCATCTCTCTCTCTCTATGCCATATGATTCTTAACCAGAAGGGGATGCTCTCCAGGAATGTACGGTTTTTGTTTTTCAGCAGACCATATGCTATGGTTTCAAACCTTCCACTAAAGTCTGGACTAATTTCACCTTAATCCTGTCAGCTCCACACACACACACACACACACACACACACACACACACAAAAAGACTGGGATTTTCATACCTGCAAAGAGTTAAGGTCTGCGAAACCCACAGGGGGTCACTGTGAGTCACCAGTGACTCAATGGTAGTGAGTTTTTTGAGAATCCTGCTCATTAGTGTATCGAGAACTCCTTCCAAAATGGGACTATAGACATAGGCATATCATTCATAATTATAATACAATATAGCTAGGAGGGCCATATTAATTAACTACACTTTAGAAAGAGAGAACTTAATTGACCATTATCTTAATCCCATGAGGCTTTACATTCATGTTTTGATTTTCCTGTCATAATAGGGCTGTGTTTTCTTAGTTTTATTTTAATTTTTTCCAAAACGTAGAAAGTGCTAGAAGATGTACATTTGAAATGTTTATTTAGCCCAAAGAATAACCAGTATATTTCATATCCTCCTTTAATGCTATTTCTCATGGAACAGAAATTCATTTTTTACTTTGCTTAGTGCCTAAGACTAGTTGAATGGATTTCTGTTGCCATAGTAACATTACTTAGTTTCTCACAGTATTTTTCTCCATATTTTAAACATTATATTATTTCATTAAAGAAACTTAAGAATTTTGGGGCAAATAATATTGTCTCTTCCTGATGGCTAAAATACACACAATTTCATATGCTTTTTGCATATATTTAAATTTGACTTTTAAATTATACTTATTTTAATGTAACTTGGGTCTCTTTTGTGTTTTGAGCTTCATGTGTTCCACTTTATAGAGTCAATCTTTATTCTTTTTTAAGTTTATTTTTCTCAGTTTGTGTTTTTAATAGAAAAACTCTGCTTAAACGTATGAAATTTAAATGTTCACTATTCAGTCCTGAAAAGAAAAATGGAATAGTATAAAGTGTATTCTGAAAGGAACACAATGAAATTATGTAAGGCAAACTTGAAATTCAATTGCACTATTCAAATATTGGAGAGCACATGGCTAAAGTGTTGACTGGAATATTGTTTTACAGAGCACACTATAAAGGTTGTAAGGATTCAAAAATATGGATGAAGGTAGAATCACGAGCACTTTTCTTTTCTACTCCTAACTAGAGTGAATTATGCCATCATTTTTATGTGATGTAGGTCTAGCAGGAAGGAAAACAAAATGTTGGAAGGATACATAAGTAGCTTCAATGTGGTTGCAGGAAGTTTTTCCACAAGAGAGTATCTAGGAAATCCCTTGGAATGCTGTCAGGCACCGTCTAAATTACTAACCAAAGGCCAGCCATGCAATCTCACCAGGCGCTTTGCAAGAGAAAGTTGAGGCTTACTGCACCTCTATGGACCATAGTCCGGGAAACTGTACTAGGTAACTATGAGATGGAATGCACAAACTAGCTTGGCTTTTTGGTTGGACTTGGAATACCTTGAGAAAATGAATGGGATGAAGTAATACTATGTGCTTCACAAATGGCGCAGCTTACTTTCTATGATTTTTATAGTGGTATGTTGCTTCGACAATTGCAATTTTCTCTAAGTTTCAGGTTTTTATTTTGGGAATTTGTAGAGATGCACATGGTCTCCAGTCCCAAAAGACAGAAACTCTCTCCTGAATTCTGATGTCTGGAAGTGCTTGCAAGAAGACTTAGCATTTTGATTTGAGCTAAGTGTAAAATAGAAACTTTATATTCTTTTGCAGCTAATAATGCAATTTTAATCTGTTCTTTGTATTGTATGGTGCATACGTTTTAGAGGCTTTCTTGCTAGTAAAGATACTGAAAATAGATTGTGAGGAAATAAGTAGAAGTATGAAATGCAATAAGGTAGAAGGAAGGCTGGCAAATTGTTTTGTCATCTTGAAGTATTGCATGGACTTTACATTTCTGAAATAAGAAAAATTAAGACAGGAACAAATAATAATAGTGAAAGAAAAAGAAGCAAAGTATAAAAAGTTGTTATTTGCTACTCTACATACTCAAGAGCACATATTTATCATTTGGATATATTAATTTAGATTTGGCAGAAAACTTTATAGTGTTCTGGTGATAAAATTCATACACTATAATTGAGGTTATCATCCTCATTCTTTATTTCACAAGGGCTTGTTGTAAGGAAACTTTTTTGTTCCATGAAATTACTGCTTTGTGCAAATTAATTAGGGTAATGTGCATCAATTAGTGGGCATTGTTTTGAACTTAAAAAACCCTTCTCTTTAAATTGTGTATATAAATGTTAGGTTGTGAAGGAGTTCTTTCTAATCTCATTGGTTGAATTAAAACTGTCAATAGTAATGATAACAAAGTGTCAACAATTTATTTTCTGGAAAAATATTACACGTAAAAATGTTTTCCTAAATCCCTTTTTATATTAAATGTCTTTTAAAATTAAATAAAAATCAGTGGTATGAACATTAACTGATGGATGATAATAATAGTAACAGGTAATGGTTTCATCTGCTCTTGAGAATAGTAACTGGAATAAAGAGATCAAAGATTATTATTCAGTATTTTTATAGTAACTCCTATTTGTGAGGCCTTACAGACCATGGATTAGAACAATGTTTAAAGGATTCTCATCAACATAAATTTTCTACTTTGATGGCTATGGAAGGGTGGAATACAGAAAATTTTCATTTGCTGAAGAAAATTTTGCTTCAAATGGCATTATTCCTAATCATACATTTAAAAAATGCTTTATAAAGAAATGAAATTTGCTATGAAGCACAGTAGACATCCTGGTAGGAAATATAAAATAATAACCATAAGAGTAGGAATTATAACATATACATGTGCAGATGCATATGCATGTGTCTGTGTGTATACACACATATAAAATATATATATTAAATGAGTAGGTGGGGGTTCGGGGTCTCCTTGTCTGTCTTGCCTGACTTGACATCGTGGAGAGCTGGGCACTCTTTCCCTTTCGTGTTGCATTTGTCAGAGTGGAAGGCAAGGAGACCGAGACACAGTAGAACAGGGAGACAGATCGAGAAGAAAGGGGAGGGGGTGGAGGTGGGGCAGAACCTGGTAGACAGGGCCAGCTGTGGTACCCCGCCTTTGGGATTGTCAAATTTAGTCAAATCTCTGCAGCCATGAGTTGGACCAGAGAGGTCGGTGGGAGCCGCAGGGCTGTGAGCCCCAACCACACATCCTCCTCCCCCTCCCTGCTTCCTCCCAGAGGCTTCTGGGTAGTTCCCTGCCCATATTACGCTCAAACCTGAGATGCCCACTGGCTGATTCTGTTTGTCCTCTCCTGGAACTGGGGGCAGAGATGCCAGCCGAGGGGCCAATGGAGGGAGATATTTTTTTTATAGTGCACAGATATTGTGGTTTAAAGTACATATAGTGAATGTTTTTAGGGAGACAAAAAATCTAATCATTTATTTGACCTATTGAGAAACAGGGTGTTAGTAATATAAAATTTTGAATTATATTTTATTAATGACTTAGTCCTGTGGTGCTGTAGGAGTTCAGGAGTTTTTTTGTCAAAGAGACTTCGATATACTATTCACTAGACATTTGACTTCATGAAATTCACTAGACTTCTTTGAATGATAAAAAAAAGTGTGACAGAAATACTTAATTTGGAAAATTAAATATTTAATTTTTAATGCACATAGGAAATTCTCAATTATGTTAGTTTTATTTTGGTCACTGCCTTGTTCTTGCTTGATCTATGCTGTTTCCAGATTCTATGTCAGAGTATTCCTGTATTTCTCCCTCTCTCTTTTAGACAGTAAAATGCATACATTCAATATTTCTCAAAACATTTTAGTAATATCTATCATCTATCATATATACAGCAGATTGTATCAACAGTAAACCAATTTAATTTTTATTCTGTATACTGTTTGGTAACATGAAGAAAATTAAAGGAAAAGAAATGGTTAAGTGATAGAGTTGCTACGAGGAGAGCAGAACGGAAATGAAAAAGAGAGAAAGAGGCTCTCTATAAGATGGCTAACAGGATTACCCAATATTGACAACAAATGTGATTGGGAGGCTTTTGAGATTGAATTTCAGTTAGAGAAACTGCAGAGGAAAAGGCTAGATAAGGCCAGATGATTTTAAAACAATTAGTTATTCTTAAAAAAATTTTTTCTCTGCCATATGGTTGAACTCTAAGTATCTTTTAAGAGACACTGTCTCAGAAAGTTTCTGAACAAGGTCAGCACTGCTGTTGAATATTGACATAGCATCCTTGAGAATAATCACAGAAAACATCTAAGTAAGTGTGTTAGGTTGGGCTTTCTGAAAAAACAAAACCAGAGGCTCTTGTATGTGTGTGTTTTTATACATATTTTTTGTTTGGTGCCATCAAGTCAGCTCCAACTCATAGAGAATCTATGTATAACACAATGAAATATGCCTGGTCATATACCAGCTCACACTGTTCTCATGTTCCAACCCATTGCTGTAGCCACTTTATCAATCTATGTGTTAGTCCAGGTAGATTAGAAAAACAAACCCAGAGACAATCATATATAAGTAAGAGAGAGCTTTATATCAAAAAGTATTTGTATATTAAGACAAGCTCCCAACCCAGTTCAGGTCAAGTCCATAAGTCTGCTTATGTTTGCTCATAAGTTTGAGATTAGTCCATAATTGTTTCTATAGACTCACACAGGACATGCAATAATGCTGAATGCAGGAAGACCACAAGGCAGTGGGTGTAAAGTCTTATGGATCCAGTGGCAGTTAAAGTATTTCAGTGCTGACAGGGGTCTCCATGTGGTTCTTCAAGTTCCAGGGCTCTGGTTCTTTCAGTTTATCTCCATATGGCTTGTCAACAGGACTGTCTGTGTAGAGTGTGTGTGTCTGCCTCCAGGGAGGAAGATAGTAGTAGTATTCCCAGAGTCCTCAGGAGAACGTCATGTCCAAGTGGAGGTATGATTGACTATAACCTGATTGGTACGTAAGACCCCACTCTTTCATTCAAGTTGAGAGGAGATTATATAGGGGCCACAATGCATCTTATCAAAGGGTTTCCTCTTTTTTTTTTTTTGGTGCCCCTTCACTTTACCACACATAGTATTCTTTTCCAGGGACAGATCTATCTTGAGAACATGTACACGAAATGTATTCTTACCGTCCTTTCCTCTAAGGAGAATTCTGGCTTTTCATCTTCCAAGACAGATTTGTTTGTTCTTTGGCAGTTCGTGGTACTTTAAATATTATTTGTTAACACCATAGTTCAAATGTATAGATTTTTCTTTGCTATCCTTACTTAATGAACAACTTTAATACACATACACAATATGATTGAAAATATTAAGGTTGGGTCAAATGTACCTTATTTCTAAAAGTAATATCCTCACTTGGCAGCACTTTAAAAAGTTCTTGCACAACATATTTATTTAATGTACTGCATCTCTTGATCTCTTGAATAATTCTTCCATAAGCATTGATAGTGGATTGAAATAATATGAAATCCTTGAGAACTTTAACATTTTTTCTGTTTAATGTAATGTCACCTATAGTTTCAACTGTGAGGAAATGTTGGTTTTCTTTATAATGATTTGAAGTCTACATGAAAGACTGCAATCTTTGATTTCATCAAAGTGTTTCAAGTCCTCCTCATTTTTAATAAGTAAAGTTGTGTTATCAGCATATCAAAGGCTGTTAATAATTTTTTCCAATCCCAATGTCACACAAATTATAATCAGCTAATAATATTAAATAATCTCTAATTATTTTCTCAGTTTACAGATTGAATAATTATAGAGAGAAAATACAATGCTGACACATTCCTCTCTTGCTTTTTAACCATGCAGTACTCCCTTATTCTGTGTACATAGCTGCCTCTTGATCTATGTACAGTTTCTGCATGAGCACAATGAAATAATCTGGAATGAATTTTTGTCAAAGTTGTCCATAGCTTGTTATGATTCAGAGTTGAATGCATACGCATAGTCAATAAATCACAAGTAAACATCTCCCTCTTTTTAGTAACCATCTTTCTGATATAAGCAATGGTATCCCTTTTCCCACATCCTCTTTTAAATTCAGTCTGGACCTCTAGCAGCACCCTGTCAATATACTGCCACACACCGTGTTGGATGATGCAAAGGAAAACGATACTTGCATGTTATAGCTCTAATACTGTTTAATAATTTGTGTGTCCTATTCATCATCTTTCCTTGGAATAGGTTCAACAACGAATTTCTTCTAGACAGTTGGCCAACTCACTGTCTTCCAAATTTCTTGGCATAGACCAGTGAGTTCCTTCAGTTCTTCATCAGCATGCTGAAATATTTCTGTTGGTATTAAATTAATTCTCAGATCTTTGATTTTGGCTAATGCTTTCAGTGCAAATTGGCCTTCCTCCTTCATTCAGTACAGTTGATTCTTGTTCATATTCTAACCCTTGAAATGTTTGAATGTTGGCCACTCTGTGTAATTCTTCCATCTTTTATTAATGCTTGCTGCATCATTCATTATTTTGGCCATAGACTTCCTATATTGCAAATTAAGGCTCAAATTTTTCTTTACTTTTTTCAGTGTAAGATATACTGATGACAGTGTTATCTTTTAGTTTTGTAACTATAGTACTTTGTACATTTTATTATGATATTATACTTTGTCTTTTGAAACTGGCCTTTAGAATTTTCTGTTCAGCTCCTTGAATGAATAATTTCTTTTATTTGCCTTAGATATTCTATATTTTTTCGAATATACCCTTTGCTATTTTCTTTCTTGTCTTTTGCCTTACTCATAAATAATATTCTTAATGCTATCCCATAACTCATCAAATCTCCTGTCATTAGTGTTTCAAATTTGTTCTTGAAATTAGGGTGGGATATATTCAAGATGGTATTTTGGTTCTTGGGGATTTGCTTTAGTTTTACTCAGCTTTAATTTGAAATATGTATAAGCAATTGATGATCTGTTCCACAATTGACCCCTGGTTTTAGCTGTTGATGTTGAGTTTTTCCACCTTGTCTTCCCAAAGATGTAGTTAGTGTGATTTCTGTGTATTCCTTCAAGTGGAGTTGAAGTGTGTGTTGTTGAGAAAAGGTATCTGTGATTATTGATATATATTAAGTTAAAAAATGGAATACATAATTATAGAAGTAGCTAAGTCCAGTCTGATTGAAGTTCATCACACAGATGTGAGATAAAGGCTTCCTTGAAGAGTGTAATGTAGGAAGCTGAAGAACAAGAAGAAGGATGACAACACAGGATTACCTCAATCTGGTGGACGCAGAGGTATATGATTTGAAGGTGACCCAGTGAATCCAAGGTTCTTTGTTTGTTAACTGGTATCGGGGTCAGCAGGGGACACAATGGGAGCTTCCTAAATCAAATGCAGGATCCTGATCTAGGAGAAGGTTAAGGGACAAAATAGAACTTTGATTAGGAGCACTCTAATATACAAAGAGAAACCCCTCCCCCACCCCCAGGTCTAAACCTGATTGATAACGCTACTTCTACCTTCACCCATGATTATCTAGCTGATATAAACTCTAACCATCTAAGTGTTTAAAAGAAACTCCTGGGTTTTAGCCATTTTTATGTGTATGAAACATTATATGGATATTACATTTAACTAATTAAAAATCAGCTACATTATATTCATAAATTGCTGAATACAAATTTATATTGATTTGAATGTTGTTATCCTTTGACTTTTAGAAGTTATTCAATAAAAATCCACAGGCAAAACCAAACAAAAGCTAACAGATAATTTACAATGTGCAAACTTTAAATTCAGAATAAAAAATTACTGGGACAATGACAACTACTGTGGCAGTCATGTGCTTATGTTAATTTTATGACTGAAATGTAGGGGTGGAGTCTAGCCTGTTAATCTGGAGGTAGCCTTTGAGTAGCCAATGAGGCCTTTATGTGGGCATGGCTTTCTCCTGAGACTTCTGGGAAATTTCGCAATATTTCCCTTGTGAAGATGAGAAGCTATCTCCCCAGTTGTTGGGAGTTAGTCTTAGAGGCGATGAATCACAGACAAGACAAGATGGCAGCATCTGAGAAGCTGAAGAAACTGGAGGAGAAGCCACACAGTTTTGTCCTGATGGAGCCAGACCTCTGAAGCTGACGAGGCCATGTGGGGACCCCTGCCAGTAGTGAGTTCCTTCTGCCACTACTAGATGCTGTTGATGGACCCTGAGCCCTGGAAGTGAGGAGCCATGGGGAGACCCCTGCCAGCGCCAGGATTCTTCACCCACTGACCTGTAACTTTGTGAGTCAGAAAGAAATATTATAGAAAGGTATCGGGCATATGGGCTAATATTGGACTTATGACTTTGAACTGGATTGGGATGTTTTCTTAATGTCCTATTTCTTTTATATATAAACCTTTTCCTTTTATCCATATGCGTGTCTATAAATTTGCCTCTCTAGTCTACCTGGACTTACACAACTACTACCATGACTTTTTTCTACACAGAAACTCAGATTCAATTAGGAATGAAAGGAAAAAATACCTACAACTTTCTGAGTAGTAACTCTTTCCTAGGCATTATGGCAGTGAATTATAGGTTGATTGTTGATGTGACACTGTTGCTTTAAAATCAATGTCTTAAAAGTCAAGCATTGAAAGGAGAGGAGGAAGTCAAAATGACTTGAGAGATATCTTTTAAAGAGGAAACAAAAAGACAAAAGAACTTCTGTGATCTAACAATTTCAAAGTACTTTAGAATTCTTTACGGAAATGCTTATCTCTATGTTCAAATTTTAGTGGTACTTTTGTTTGGCTGCATAAAGATACAGCTTTGCCAGCAATAGATTAAGATTCCATTACTGACTTTGGAAATTCGTTATACCAGGTATACTTTCTTGACGCTCATGCGTAACTTCCATTATCGTTAATGAGAGTTGCATTCATGCGTGGAGTAGAGAGTAGATCTATTATCACTAAAGGGCAGTTTCCTTTTTAATACATTGCTCAAGTGTTATTCCATGTTCCTTTTTGTTTATACCACAGAAACTAACTTCTTCATTTACATAAAAGGATGTGCTACTGTGGTATTAAACACCTTTGTTGAAGGTTTCTGTGGGGCATTTTGTCAGTCCTAAGAACATAGAACTATTTTCTTTTAAAGTATCGTACTTAGGAAATTTCAACATTCTGAGTCCATTTGAAAGTAAGAAAGGGTTTCAGTTTAGATCAGACAATCTTGGAGTATTAACCAAGTCCTTGATATTTATAATGATTGATCTTTGGTAATATTTTATAATGAATAATATTTACTAATAATACTAATAATTATTTTCAAGCCACAGTAAGTTATATTCCTGTTAACATATTTTTAAAAGAATATTTTATTTTAAAAACAGGAGCTTTTACAATGTTGATTATGATTGTTATTAGGTGCCATGCAATTACATCTTCATAATTATTGCCATGTTGTAGTCCATTGTAGTCCATGGCAACTTTTTTTCCCTTTTTTGGCTGACTCTGTATTTTTCAAGTATGATGTTCTTCAGGGCCCTGTCTCTCCTCACAACACGTACAAAGTAAGTGAGTAAAGTCTTTTCATTCTCACTTCTAAGAATAATCTTGACTATACTTCTTTTTCTTTTTTTTCTTTCTTTTTACTGGGCCCTCTGGTGGGAGTAGGAGGCCCAGTCTTGGTCCTGGAGGGCTGCTGCTGGATTTGAACCACCAAGCCAGTGGGCCGCAGCCCCAAACTCCACTACTACGCCACCGGGGCACAGCCCCTGACTATATTTCTTCTAATAACATTTTTCTTGTCTTTCTGACCAAAAATCAAACCCAATCATTCACTGCCAAGTTCATTCCAACTCATAGGGACTATTTGGCTGAATAGAATTACCCTTGTGCATTTCAAGGACTTTAAATTTTTACAGGAGAAGAAAATCTCATTTCTCTCACAGAGAGCTACTGGTGGGTTCTGGGTTTGAACTGCTGCTGATCTTGTAATTAACAGCTCAATTACTAGCCAACTACTCCATTGGGGTTCCTTGCTCTTCTAACTATCTAAGGTACACTCAATTTTGTTTGCAAATACCACAATGCAAGGACACCAAGTCTTTTTTGTTTTCCCTTACTCATTGCTCAGCTTTTGCATGCATTTGTGACAATTGAAAATACTATGCTTGTGTCAGGCACATTTTAATTCTCCAAGTATCATATTTGCTCTTCAACCATTCAAAGAGATCTTTTCCAGAATTTTAGTCCAAAGAAACACACTATTTGATTCCTTGACTGCTGTTCCTATGAGTGTTGATTATGTAGACGAACAAATTAAAATCTGTGACAAATTCAAAGTTTACGCTGATCATATCATGGTTCATTGGCCCAGTTATGAGAACTTTTGTTTTATCTATGTCAATTATAGTTCGTGATGGGATTCACAGAAATCAAATAGACTGTAACTGTGGAAAGGCAAGGCACCCAAGTGATTTATTATTTATCAGTCAGACTGCTATGCATAAGGTCTTGAGTTTGAAACCATCAGCCACTGTTTTTTTTTTTAGAGAAAATAAACAATTACAGTTTTGGAAAATTACTCAGGAAGTTCTATCCTGCCCTTTAGGTAGGGTTGATACAAGTTGGCATAGATTCAATTTTAGTAAGGTGGGACGAGACCTAGGAGAAACTCCAGGGGTCATCTGTGAACAGACCACCAATGGCTCATATGTAAGTTGAAATTGAATCTGAAGCAAATTAAAACAAGTCCCAAAATATAACGTTGAGTTAATCCCAGTTGAACTCTAAGAACATACAAAAAATAAATTTGACACATTGAACATCATTAAACATGATGAGCTGCATGAAGAAAAGAACCATCATTTATTGACCTTATGCCCCCTAGAGGAAGTGTTTTCTAGCATAAAATGACCAACTTGAACATGAAAGTCTCAAAGTTGAACCAGAGTCATATACAAATCACAGATATATGAATGGATTTGGGGACTTCTACTTACCTTTAGCCCCAAATATAAGAACAATTAATTCTATGTTAGAGACTTGCTTGATACTCTCAATAAGATATCGCTAAAGATAGGTTGCTACAGCAAAGTGTAGTGAATAAACTAGGTAGTGCCTAAAAGTTTTTCAAAAAAGCAGCCATTCAGGATAGAAGTCACTAAGTCCACTGAAAGAAGCATACCAGTCAGTGTTAACTAAGGATTGTAAAGAAAATAATCCAAATCCAAAGGTGGGGATGGTATCAGACCTTACACTGTGAACACTAGGTTTGCAGAAGGCTATGGATGACAGTGGGAGCCTAAAATCCACGTACAGGGTCCACACATAAACATCCACTGGTTTCACTCTCATTATAGTTGAGGGATGTGAAGGCCTTATCATTAGACAAAGAATTATGGAGATAGTTATATTAGAGATAGCCAGGTTAAAATGTACCATTTGATTTGATCCCTCTTTTAAACCATTTAAAAGTTCTCCCACTTAAAAACAAAAACTAGAAAAAACAACTCCCAAAAAGATAATACACATGAATCAAGCCTCCAGTGAATTCTCTGAATCCTCTGAACACAGACCTGGAATGTGAATAATGTTGCTACCATACAGAGTGCCTCAGATAGTATATTATGGCAGATATAGTAAGCTTAAAATTTAATTTATCATTTGAATTCTAAATTTCCCTCACACATTCCATATTTGTGTCTTTTCAATTTCCTCTTCTATTTTTCACTTTTCTTAAAGTTCTGTTCTGACTTTCTAGTGTCCAACTGATAATTTCTGTGTATATATAGCATGTCTTCCCATATTGGAAAAAAAAGCACTGCCATTTAATTGATTCTAACTCTGAATTTAAATAACAGAGAATAACTTCATGCTTAGGTTTCTAAACCTTTAATTTGTCCTACTGGAGTTGTTGGTCCTATTGTTTTCTCTTTCAGATTGTTTATCCCAGTTTTTCCAATTTGTTGAAGAAAAGTGATGGTATTTGTATCATGATAGTATTGAACTAATATTTAGTGCCTTGGATAGTACTGACATCTTTACTATATTAAGTCTTCTGAACCACAAGCATTGATATTCTTCCATATTTTTGAGACCACTTTTAACTTCTTATAATAGTGTTCTATAATTGTCTCATATAAATCTTTTGCTTTTATAGTCAATACATCGCCAAACATTTGTTTGTGCTTGACACTTGTGAATGGTACTACCCCTCTGATGCCTTCTGCTGTGATCTTTTCCAACATGAATAGCAGTCTAACAGATTTTTTTTTTGCTGATCGTGTATCCTGCCACTCTGTCTTATTCCTCCATTACTCCCAGTAATCCCCCTGTGTAGCATTTGGAATTTACCATATATAAAATCATTTTATCTGTGAATAATGATAGTTTCACCTCTTCTTTTCCCAGATGGATACTATTGATGTCTTTTATTTCCTTTATGTTGTGAGCTAGGACCTCCAGTACAGTGTTAAATAAGAATGCAGAAAAAGGACACCCTTTTCTGGTCCCTCTTTTCACTGGAATTCTGTGGTCTTTTTTTCCATTGATAATCACATTGGTTGTTGGTTTTCCATATACAGCCTGTATCATATTGAGGAATTTTCCTTCCATTCCCTTCTTAAGTGCCTTAAACAAAAATGGGTGTTCGTTTGTCAAATGCTTTCTCTGTATCTATTGATATTATCACATGCTTCTTATAATTTTCATGTCACTGTGGCAAAAAGTGCTATTAGTTTTTTGTCTGTTGAACCATCTCTGCATTCCTCGGATGAATCCCACTAGGTCATGGTGAATTATTTGTTTTATATACTTTTGTGTTCTGTTGGCCAGGATTTTGCTAAGAATTTTCACATCAATGTTCATTAGGGATATTGGTCCATAGATCTTAATTCTGGTGGGACCCTTGTCTGCTTTAGGTATCAGAGCTATACTGGCTTCTAGAAAGAGTCTGGGATTTTACCATCTCTTTCTATATTTTTGAAGAGTTTATGTAGGATTGATGTGAGTTCTTCCTTGAAGGCTTGGTAGAATTCTCCTGTAAAACCATCTGGTCCAGGGAAATTTTTGGTTGGTAATCCCTAAACCTTGTTTATTTCTTTTAATGCTATGAATCTGTTGAGATTCTTGGTGCATCTAAAATAGGATTGTTTTCCAAGTGTTTCTCCACATCTTCAAAGTTGCTGAATTCATTCAGTACAGGCCTTCATAGTACTATGAATTATCCTTTTGATTTTATTGGGACCTATTTTATAGTCTCCTATTTCACCCCCCATTCTTGCTGTTGAAATTTATTCGTTCCTTTCTTTGGTTAGGTTTGCTAGTGATCTGACAATTTTGTGAATCATTTCGAAGAACCAACATCTAGCAGCATAATTTTTTCCATAATTTGCTTTTTTCCCATTCACACATCTCAGCACTGATTTTTATTATTTCTTTTATTTTGCTATTACTAGAATTTTCCTGTTGACGCTTGTAATTGTGGTAAGTTTTGTGTTAGCATATCAGTCATACATCTCTCTTCTTTTGTCATTGTGCATGCATTGCAATCAAACTTTCTCTGATAACTCCCTTTGCCGTGGTCCAAAGGCTTGGTACGGCATATTCTCATTCTCGTTGGCTTCTACTTACTTCTTAAAATCCTTTCTGATCTGGACCAGTATTCACTCCTATTGTAATAGAGTTATTCATCCTCCAGTAGTTTACCTTTTTTTTCTTAATCATCTTTTTGTTGATTTTCAGTTTTATGGCATAGTGATTGGAGGGAGTTGTCTGTATGATTTCTGTGTGCTTGAATTTACACAGATTTGACTTATGTGTATGTGATCTATCTTTGAGTATGTGCCACGTAGGCTGGGAAAGATTGTGAATATTTTTTTGCAGTCGATTGAAGAGCTCTGAAAATATTTATCAAGTCACAAAATCTAACTGTAATGTTTAGATTTGTAGGTTCCTTGCTAAGCTTCTTTCTGTGTATCTATCCTTTTAGGAGAGTGGTGAATTAAAGTCACCTACTACAATTGTTGAGCCAGCGCTTTCATTTTTCATCTTTTATAGTATTTGATTGACAAATTTCCCAGATTCTTCATTGGGTATGTGTATATTATTTATGCTCACTGATCCTTGGTCTACTTTTTTCTTGAGCATTATATAGTAAGCCTCTTTATCTCTTGTTATGGCTTTCACTGTGAGATCAATTTTGTCCATAGAGTAGGATCAATCCCTGCCTTTTTTGAGTTGCCACTTGCTTGGTGTATATTTTTCCATCCTTTGATTCTTAGCATAATTTTGTTTGTAATCTTGAGATGTGTCTTCTGATGGGATGGGTTTTCTAAGCTAAGTGCTGATCTCTGTCTTTTAATGTCTGATATTCACAGCTATTAAATCCATCTGTGGATTTTGTTATGTTGCCTTGTACCTTTTGTTTTAGTTGTTTTTCTACTTCCCTTTCTTATCAGTGTGTTGTACATTTGTATGTGTGTGTGGCTCACTCTTTCCTTCTTTCCATCGTTGAACTAATACTACCTTGGGGCCTGTTGTCTCTTTTTCACCCTATGATTGAGTTGATGGTCATCTGTTATTTGTGCTTTATCACTGTTGTTCTGCCCATGTTGAGTCAGCAAGATTCTTTTTTTGGGCATCACTGCCCTCAGATGGTGGGAGTAGGAGGCCCAGCCTTTGCACCATGGAGCTTGAATCGAACCTCCATCCCAGTGGGCCATTGTCCCGCGCACAACCACTACACCACCGGGGCTCAGCCCCAGCAAGAATCTTTTGTAGGACTGAATTTCTTTCAATGTATTCTTTGAGTTTTTCCCTTGTCTGGGAAGTCTCTTACTTCTCCATGTATCGTGATACATAATTTGACTGTTTAGAGGATTCTGCAGCTTGCATTATTTTATTTCAATTTTTTAAATAAGTTACTCCACTCTCTCCTCTTCTTCATAGTATCCACATAATATCCATACGTATCCATAGTATTCATATATATCCATATTATTAATAGTATTCATATCCATAGTATCCATAGCATTCACATAGTATCCACAGTATTCTTCATAGTATCATAGTGTCAGAGCATATTCTTATTTGGGTGCCTTTATAGGTGACTAATTGTTTTTCCCTAACTGCTCTTGTAATTTTCTCATTTTCTTCAAAGTTAGATAGTCTAACTATTATATGTCTTGGTAACTTCTATTTGGAATTCAGTGTAGGTAGTGTTCTTTTGGTCTCTTGAATAGTTGGCTGGTTTTTTGTCATTACTTTGTTGTGTCTTGCTCTGGTAGTCCAATTAGTCTAATGCTATTTTAAGTTGTTAGGAGGGACAGGATTGGTCTCAAGAGTTTGATGACCCCTGCTCTAGGTCACTGGTGCATTTCTCTGCTTCCTCAAGTCTGCAGTGGAAGTATGTGAATTTGCTGTTGTTTTCTATTTTGTCCCTCAGGTCTTGTATTTCCCTTTGGTACATGGCCTTTATCTCCACTATCATTTCATCCTTTTTATGCTTTGCTTCCCTCATATCCTGTATGATTACAAGCACCATTCTGAAGATTTATTTTTATGGCAGATCAACGTCTGCTTCTTCTATGCATGTTGTTAGTTTCAGGACTTTTTCAAGACTGCTTTTTTGTTTCTCCTGTTTTTTTCATTGAGCTAGTTGGGGTTTTTTTGCAGTTTGTGTGTTGTTTTAGAGAGGTCTGACACCATTTTCCCAAGAGTCAAAGGGTGCTGGGCTCTCTCTTTCGGACTCATAAGAATGCTTTTTTGAAGTCTGCAGCTAACTGCACTGAAAGGTTGGGCTACTGCTTTAATCTCTTGTGGTTTAAATCATTCTCTAGGATACCAGGATTCTGTTATTTGGCGGGCAAGTTGGATGGCATTCTCAGGGTATGCTGGTAAGTTGATTGTGGGTCCTCAAGGATGGCGCTTTACTACATTATCTTACAGGAAGTCGTGGTTTATGGTCCATGGCTGTTTGCAGTGCCTCAGAGTATGTGCAGGGGTTTTCTGCAGCAAGAATACTTTATAGGGCAGGTATGTGTGCCCACTTTGATGTAGAGCGCCATGCATGACTGAAAGAATTTCCCACTCAGTGATTCTACTGTGCTGATTCTGAGAAGTCCCTCTGGTATGTTATTCAGTCACTGTCTTTCTGGAATTCTTCTTAACTTTTTTGTTTTCTCCTGTAATTTGCCTGATTTCTTCTACTAGACAAAACTAAAATGATAAGTTACCATTTATACTCGAGTATAAGCTGATCCAAATACCAGGCACCTACCACAAAAACTGTAATAAATATGTACTGAACAACTTGACTTATACAGGAGTGTATACGGTTATAAAGGAGTATAATTAAATAGCTAACATTATAGTGGAGTATCCTATCTAAAAAATTACTGCTGATGTAGTCTGTGCAACACAATTTTCTGAATGAGCTCCCTAAATGACACAGGAACAGGCCGACAAATCAAGATATTGGGGGGGGGGAAAAGTCTTTTGTTGGGTTGTACAATTTATTGCAATGAGCACACAGAACTCAGACAATATTCACGATTAGCAGATTTATAAGGAACATTCAGAGATTAACAAAAGTCAGGACCAGGAAACAGTAAGAAAGCAGGCATTGCTCCACAGCAACACCTCTCTTTCTGGTCCTCAGCCTCTCAGACATATGGTCTCTTGGCCTTTGCCTCGCATAGGCTCATAGACTTGGCAGCACTCTACTTCTTGCACAGTATCTGGTTCCTCAAGTTTCAATCTTCCTCATTTCAGACATTGACCTAAAATGTGCTGTTTTAAAAATGGTAATGGGCTTTCTCTGCATCCAAGGAATACCTTTGATGGAGGTGTTTTTTTTTTTGTCTCTTAGCATGGAAAAAGAGGGTGGTGACTTAAATCACACCCTCCAGTACAGTCTAAATATATATTTCACCCTAATTCTCTAATAGAAAACACTCTCACAAATCATATTATAGCCATAGGCATATAATTATAATGCATCCAGAATTATACTGCATCACATAAGGAATTATGACCAGAAGGGTCATATGAATCACATATCTCACATAAGGATTGAATTTTATGGCCTTCTTTAACCACATTTATTGATGCTTCATGTATTTTGAACATGTTTTCAGGAAGTAACTCTCCCTGGAGAAGGGCATCATTTTGTGTAGTAGCAAGGTCCACAATCAAGAATAAGACCCTCAGGAAGAAGCATTGATACAGTGGGCTCAGACCATGGATATTATTGTGAGGATGGCTCAGGACCAACAAGTGTTTTTTTTTAAATGGTATATAAAATAGATGTGAGTCAAAATCAACTTTAAAATACTTCATATCAGTTATAAAGATGGTTTGAAATTGTTACATTTTTCCTTAAATATTTGACAGAACTCACCAAAATAAACATCTGGGGTTGGAAGGTTTTCAGTGTGCTTTTTTTAAGTAGACTTTAATTTTTAGAGCAGTTTTACGTTTGCAGGCAGATTGGGCAGAAAGTATGAGAGCTCCCTGTAGGCCTTTGTTAGTTGCTTTCTCCCATGTTATTAGCATCTTGCATTCCTGTGTTGTTATAATTCATGAACCTACTTTTATACATTATATTAACTTCAGTACATAATTTACATTAGTATTCATAATTTGTGCTTTACAGTCTTTTGTGGTTTTCTAAGCCCATGTCATATGTAAGTGCTTACATATTTAAAATTTATTCTGCTATATGATGTAACTCTTTGATTAACTCCTAAAAATAGTCCTTATTTTGGAATTTATTATACCTAAACTTAATATAGGGAATCCAGCATCATTTTGTTTAGTATCTGTCTTTTATAGTCCTTTGTTTTACCCTATGTCTTTTCCATGAATGGTTTTTTTTTTTAGACAAAATATTGTGTGTAATGTTTTATAAACCAGTCTGTTTATCTCTTTTAGCTGATATGTTTGAATTATTCACGTTTAAAATAACTACTGACCCCACTGGGATGGAGGTTCAATTCCCGCTCACAGGAGCAAAGGCTGGGCCTCCTATTCCCACCACCAGGGCAGTGATGCCTAAAAAAAAAAAAACTAAAAGAAAAAAACTACTGACATGATTAAATTAAAATCGATTTTGCTACCTCTTTTCTGTTTGTTTTCTCTGCCCCCCCCACAATAGTTATTTTCCTGCATTCTTAGGGTTTAATTGAGCATATATGTCTCCTTTTTATTCATTTATTACCTTTACGCATTTAAAATATTATTTCATAGATAACCCAGGACTTGTAATATACATTTAATGTGATATATGTATTACTTTAATTAATATTAATGCTTCATCATGCAATAGCAAAATAAGCTTTTAACTGCATAGTGACAATTCTTCCGCAAATTTCTTGTTTTGTATGTATTATATATGCTACAAATACACACTATATTGCTATTCTTTTTGCTTTTACTAATTAAGTTATAGTTTAGAGCAATTGATGTAAGACAGTAATAATGTTCCTTCACTTTTCTATATCTAAAATACTTTATGTTGTACAGTACTACATCCCTACTGTATCATACTTTTCCTCCTGATGAATTTCCTTAAATATACCTCCTA
This sequence comes from Nesogale talazaci, assembly GCA_004026705.1. Classification (NCBI taxonomy): domain Eukaryota; kingdom Metazoa; phylum Chordata; class Mammalia; order Afrosoricida; family Tenrecidae; genus Nesogale; species Nesogale talazaci. The sequence continues at coordinate 19,453 of PVJH01006065.1, forward strand.
GAATATTTTCGTAGAAATATTTCTACAACAGTTATTTTGACAGCAAGTTCTGTCAGTTTTTATATCTTTAGAATCATTTAATTTAACTTTACATTTTGGAAGGAAATTTAGTTGCTATTATTAGCTGTCAAGTCATTTCTGACTCACTGTGGCCTAATGTATAAATGAATGAAAGGTTACTTTATCTTGTACTCTCATAGGGGTTCTTGGCATGTTTGGGCCACTGTTTCATCTAGTCATTCATATGATGAATTTTCCTTATTCCTGTTGTCTCTCATCTTTACCAATCATGGTACTTTCTTCTTACACGATTATGTCCAAAACAAGCAAGAGATGTTTGAACATTCTTGCTTCTAACAAGCATTCTGGCTGTTCTTCCCTCCAAGAAAAAACTTGTTGCCAATGCAATGTCTTTCCTAAATCTACAATTTCAAATTTTAAAATTCTTATTCTGTCCTCTTTTCTTCTTATCTTTTGCATACATGTGAGATAATTGAAAAATTATAAGTTGGGTCTGTTAGTCACCAGTGTGCCATCTTTGCTTAAGACTGATTTGAATTATTAACTGTGCTTCCCATAGAGATTTTTATTGATAATTGGATCTTGCATTAATTGGCTTTTCATTTTTTTTGGTTTTGTTTTCTTTAAGCACTTTAAAGATGGCAGGATGTTGTTTTTGTTTTATATGAATAATTTCTTATAAGAATTCTGCTTTCATTTTCATTTTTTTTGTAGCTAATGCATCTGTATCTTTATCTTTATATATTTTCATTTCAGTCTTTATTACCTTCTGTTTGTGGTTTTCAGCAGTCTATTATCTACCTTCTCTCTCTGTCTGTTTGGTAGCTGTTGTTTTATCATTTAATCAGAATACTATTCTTTAAATTCTTGGGTCTGAATTTGGGGCTTGTCAATAATTTTGAGTAATTACCTAAAATTAAAAAAAAAAACATTTCCCTTGGAGACAGAGTGTGGCATTCCATCAGATTTGACTGGAATACACTCATAAAGGCCAATAGACCTTGAATTATTTATAGGCTTTTCCATTTTTGTCAGTGGTTTTCTTTTTTGTTGTCATTGCTACTGTTTTCTTGGTCTTGACTTCTTTTGTTGTTTTGTTTGACTTTGCTTAGTTTTTGTGCTTATTAATGTCTCTGCATGTCTATCCAGATAACATAGGTGGAATAAACAATTCAGAGATGAAAAGAACAGGACCAGTCATTCCTGGGGGATACAGGAGAAGGGGAAATGGAAGAAAGAAAGTGGGCGGGAACAAACCCAGGGCCAAGGGAACAGCAAGTGAACTAAAATCAATGGAGAGAAGGCCGAAGGATGCCTAGTGGGGTTCAATCAAGGGAAGTGTAGCAGCGAGGTATTACTAAATATGAATAAAGGCTGAATATGATGGTGGAACAAGAGGAAAGTAAAAGGAAATAGAGGAAAGAACCAGGAGGCAAAGGATATTTATAGAGTTCTAAATGCAGGCATGTACATATGTAAATATATTTATTTATTGCAAGAGGGGAATAGAAATATGTACTTATGTCTATATGTTAAGAATTAAAGTTGCAGATGGACATTGTGCCTCAATTCAAGTACTCACTCAATACAAGACCACTTTGTTCTAATGATCTGGCATTCTGTGATGCTCACCTTCCTGACACAATTGCTGATGACAAAATGGGTGCATAAGCAAATGTAGTGAAGAAACATGATGATGCCCAGCTTTCAAGAGATATCACACATAGGGTCTTAAAGGCTTGAAGGTAAACAAGCAGCCATCTAGTTGAGAAGCTACAAAGTCCACTCAGAAGAAGCACAGCAGTTCAGAAGATACACAGTTCATGAGGTATCAATGGGATCAGGTACCAGGCATCTAAGACCCAGAATGAAATCATACTCAATGTGAATGGGGATGGGGAAGCATGGGGTTGAAACCTGTGTCGGTCCGGGTAGACTAGAGGAACAAATTCAATAGACATGCGTATGAATATAAGGAAAGGGTTTATACTCAAGAGGAACAGGACTTTGAAAAAACATTCCAGCCCAGTCCAGCTCAAATTCACAAGTCTGATATTAACCCATATGCCTGAAATCAGTCTAGAAAGTCTTCTTCCGACTCATGAAGTCCCAGGTCAGTGGGTGCAGCATCCCCATGCTGGCAGGGTGCTGGCAGGGTACCTCGCTCCAGGGCTCAGGGTCCATCAGTAGCAGAAGCAACTCATCACTGGCAAAGGTCTCCATCTGGCCACCCCAGCTTCAGAGGTCTGCCTCCATCAGGGCAAAGGTGTGTGGTTTCTCCACCCACTCCTCCAGCTTCTCGAATGCTGCCAGCTTGTCTTGTCCATGATTAATCGTCTCTGAAACTAACTAACTCCCAACAACTGGGGAAGATAGCTTCTCATCTTCACAAGGAAAATATCGCAAGATTTCCCAGGAGTCTCAGGTGAAAGCCATGCCCACATAGAGGCCTCATTGGCTACTCAATGGCTTTCTTCAGATTAACAGGCTAGACTCCACCCCTACACTTCAATTATAAAATTAACATAAGCACATGACTGCCACAAAACCCAATGCCCATCTGTAGATAATTGGTCATCCCTTCACAGAGGGTCAGAGGAAAGAAATGATCCATTCAGAGTGCAGTATAGTACTGATGAAACACACAACTTTCCTCCATTTCTTTGCTGCTTCATTTCTCCAACTATCATGACCTCAATTGTACCTTACAAATCTGATTTGACCAAAGCATGCACCCTGCTACAGATAAAAGCCTGCAGCACAGGGAATCCAGGATAGATAAACCCTCAGGGCCAACAAGGAGAGTGGAGATACCAGGGGGATTAGGGAAGTGTGGTGAGAAAAAGGGAGAAATGATTACAAAGATCAATATATGACCCCTTCACAGGGAGATGAACAACAGAAAAGTGGGTGAGGGGTGATGTAGGATGACGTAAGATATGAAAAGAATAATCTATAACTTATCAAGTGTTCATGAGCGATGCTGGACTGGGGAGGAAGGGGGAAAGAATTGGGGAGCTGATATCAGGGGCTCAAGTGGGAAGAGAATGCTTTGAAAATGATGATGGCAGCATATGTGCAACTGTGCTTGACATAATGGATGAATGTATGGATTATGATGAAATGCAAGAGCAATCTTCTGGAAAGACTTCCTTTCCTCTCTTCCATGCTTTCAATTACACATGTATTATGCAATGTGATATTTCCCCACAGATGTTAGATGCTTTGTTCTTCGATTTTTTTCTCTTTCTCCTCTCTCTCTTATCCTCTTGTTGGCTTTCTTTTTAATAGATGTAATTTGTATTTTCAAATTCACTGTTTTTTACTTGGAATTTTTTGGGTCTTCTCATGAGCTTATCAGAAATCTTATTTGTCTCTGTTGCTATATGTTTGGTTTTAAACATTTTTGTTTTATTTTTACGAAATTCACCTTCTCTCTGTAGAGATTGCCTGCATCATCTTGCATATTGTCTACCTTTCTCCTTAATACTTTTAAGAGACTAATCAGTTATAATAATTTCTTAGTCCGATACCTTCAAAATGTTTTGCTTCAATAATTTTAGGCTTTTCTATATCTTGTTATTTTTGTCAACATGAGTACTGTATAGGAACCTATACATGGGAGTGAGAAAAAGGAGACGCCATAAAGTTTATGGGAAAATCCCATTTTCTTTGAGTCATTTCTCCATGAAATTTTTGAAGCTCCCTCTTACATACAAAGGTAAGTTAAAGAGTATCACATTTCACACAAGCACTGGCTTGTTTTTGTAGCTCACTTTAAGTATGTCTCCTTGATTGGTGGATAGTTGCTTACAAGTTCTATCAGTTATTTACCTGTGGTAGTACTGTTAAGGTCCCATGAGTGGGGCAATTTTGAATCAGTACTGATATAAAAATTTTAACTAAAGTCAAGTGAATATCTTCTCTAATATCTGAAACATGTATGGTAATTTTATCTTCCATAAATAATAATAATTTTAGGTAGTTCAAATGTTTTATGAAATATCAAGAAGACCCCAAAGATGAACCAAGAGCAGAATGATTGCCAACTTGGATAAATGAGTCATGGGAACTGAAGTCTAGAAATTGGAAGAAACTGAATAATCACCATTAATGTGACTGCTACTGAAAATGGAATCTTACATGACTCAACATTTTCCCTTTTTAGCTTTTTGTTTCATAAGATTCTATGGGAGATTGTTGTGGCTGTAGTTGCTACTTTTCCCTTTCTTAAGCCAGTACCACAAGGAAAGCTTTCTCAGGATTTTCTGAAAGATCCTGGTGAGCTTTATGGATAATAACCCTGCAAGAATATGCTTCTCTAGGCCTGAGATTTCTCATGGCTTCTTACTCTCATGCCAACCATGCTTAGCCTTCAGCAATTTCCAGAAAGTATTTTAAGAAATGTATCTGGTATCCGATGTCATTTACTTTGGGCAAGCAAATTAACAAGTATTCTTCCACTCTACACTCTTGGCTGTTTTCATATTTGGGATAGGTTTGCTGTCCTGTGACCTCAGTTCTAAGATGAAACCAAATGTTTCACAATTGGCATTTCATTTCCTACCTATCACATTTGTTAGTTAGCATGAGAGTGATGATTTGCTAGATCTCTAAGATTAAACAAAATCTATTTTTTGTTTTCTTTTTACAGAGATGCAATTCATAAACATAAAATATACATTCTTTTGAAATATATAGCACATGGTTTTGCGTATATAAACCATGTTGCACAGTCATCAGCACAATCTAATTCTGTACCTTTTCATCACCATGGAAAACAATCTGGTACCCATTAGCCATCATTCCAAACTTTCTCCTCTTTCAAATCCCAGATAATGACTATATTGCTTTGTATGCATTTGCTGATTCTACACAAATGATATCATTGCAATCATACAATATGTATGCCATTTGTGACTCTTTTTAAGCAAAATCATGATTTCAAGATCCATCCATGTAGTATCATTAATCATTATTTCTTTTTATGCTTGAATAATATTTTATTTAGTGATGGAATTTCATTTGCCATCCCATTTAGTTGATGGACACTTGCTGTTTCCAATTTTTGGCCTATTATTATTAAGACTGCTCTTTGTGTGGACATATGTATTTAGTTCTCTGGAGTATATATCTAGGACGAGCTCTGCTTGGCTGTAAAAGAGTCCTCATAGCATAGTGATTTTGGGCTGGGCTGCCAAATGCAGGGTCACCCATTCAAAACTGCAGTCAATGTGTGGGAGAAAGCTCAAGTATTCTTTTTCTGTAAAGATTTTCAGTCTCAGAAATGCAAAGAGGCAGTTCTGCCTGGTCCTATAGAGTCACCATGAATTGGTATTGACTTGATGACAATGAATCAGCCTTGGTAATTCTGATTAAACTTCTTAAGAAAGAGTCAAAGCATTTTTGTTTCCTGTGTTTCTTAATCACACTACTTTATATTCTCACTGAAAATGTATAAGGGTTCTGATTTTTCTATATCTTCACCAACAGCTATTTTGATTTTCTGTCCCTCTTTTTTAAAAAAAAATCATTGTCCTAATCGATATAAAGTGATATTTCACTGCTATTTTGACTTACACTTCCTCAGTGACTTTTAACGCTGAGCATTTTTCTTGTGTATGTTGGGATTTAAATGCCTTCTTTGGAGAAATGGCTATTCACATTCTAAAATTAGGTTATTTTACCTCACTGTTTAGTTGTAATAGCTATTTATGTCTTGCGTGTGGTTGTTGTTAGGAACTTTTTGCTTCTTTGAAGTCATAGTCAACAGAAGGAAGCATTGTCTGATCTTGTGCCATTCTCACCATCATTACTGTCGCACACTGTTACAGCAACTTGTGTTGTCATCTCATTGAAGGTCATATTCTTTTCCACCGTTCCACTGTTCACCAGGCATCATGTCCTTGTCCAGGGTCTGATCTCACCTGATAGTATAGGCAAAGAATGCCATCATTGTTTCTAAGGAGCTTTCTCACTTTACTTCTTCCAACATAGATTCTTTTGGTGATCCATGATAATTTCACAATTCTTCTCCAGGACCATAATTAAAATGCATCAATTTTTGTTCAGCTTTATTTTTATTCAATCGCTAACTTTCACATCTATATGAGGGGACTAAATATACCATGACTTCTATCAGATGCACCTTAGTCTTCAAAGTAACATCCTTGGTTTTCAATTTTCTAAAGATTTCTTATGAAGTAGATTTACTCAAATGCAATGAGTTCTTTCAGATAAAATGACACATTCTAAGTACTAGACAATTATTCAGTTAATATATACAAATATAAATTTTTCCATTTTAAAGGCCCAAAAGTTTCAATTAAAAATTTTTAAAGGGACTCTGAATAATTAAGGTTCTTAGTTGTAAATAACTAAGTATAGATAATTGTAAATGAAAATGCATTCATTAAAATGACCCTGGATAATTCATCCACTCTCCAGGAAACCTAGGTAACCGTGGTGACAAATTTTTAATTTTGGCCTCATTGGTCATACACACTATAGCATGCACCATAGGAAAATCTCATAAAGACCTTAGTAATCACTTTCTGAGATTTAGTGTCTGCCAGCATATTTCAGTGTTAAATGTTGGCACTAATATTGGAAACTTTCTACTGCTCCAGTTTCTAACTTTTCAGGATCATTCAATTAAATTAGAGAAATGTGCATTGACCACCCACTATGAATACTTGGCAAGACTCTGATTATGAACCATGCTTTTTGGCTACAAAACAACCTAACCATGGTAGATGTATTTCTGCATTACCACTACCGGTGAATGAGTGAGGGAACTCTCCAACTGTTGGGCTTTGATCCTAACTAGCACAATCCTGAGAGCCTTGCTGTACCTGATGTCCACTGAGAGATTAGGAAAAGATTAATTATAATCAAACTTCTGCTAACTGTGCTTATGATCATCAGTTCAGTGGATTGCCAATCAGTGTATTTCTTGAGAAAATTCTGATGAAAGATATTTCCTTCCTTCCCAGTAAGATGACTGACTTGTGGAGAACTAGCAACAATTGCATACTTTTCCAATCTGTAGCATCCCATTTCAAAATTATTTTTTTAAAGAAGAGGGAGTGTAAAAGTTGTTTCCTGTGCTGTCAAATATAAGGCATATCTTCAAGATATTGCACTCAGGAATTCTTTGATAGCAAGTGTGCAAAACAGTTGAAGCAGCAAAACAATAAACCCTTATGAATTTGTTTATGTATTATGGCAAAGGTCTTAGCCAAGAAGTAATGTGTGTTCATGACAAACTCTGCTTATATGTGTGTGTAAATTGTATTTTTTAAGATTTTCTTTGTGTGTCTCTGATTATTGAGACCACCTTAATTTAGGTCAACATAAGAAAGTCTCTATTAGTAACTTTAGCTCTTTACATAGGAAAAACAAATGTCTAACAGAGGGAACATGCATCATCATTGTTATTTTTTTAAAAACATACTTATGTAACAGAGTCTGGACTCACTCTTTATGACTGAGGGACCTCAACACCATTAGATTAAATTTAAATTGTACTAGTTCACAAATAATTTAGTGGTGGAGTTAACAGCTGGATTTATTAGTATAATTCTAGGACAATTTAGTACTACAGCATTGTTTATATACAATGAAAATATCTAAGGAATTATTTAGGGCAAAAATATTTTTTGCTGTATGCCTTTGGGGTATAAAACTTAATTTTAGAATATATTTTTACATTGGCCTATGTGTACGTGCCTATAAGAGAGTGTGTATGTATGGTAGAAATGTATGTATGTAGTAGCGATGACAAGAAGGTTTAGAAAAGAAACTAAAATAAAGCATTTTAATGTGTTAGTTACTATTGCTGTCAAATATATTTTCAAGAATTAACTTATTAAGTTAATAAATATTTATTATCACTTCTAGAGTTCTAAGAGTCCGAAATTGGGAGCCCCTAAGCTGGGTGGTCCTTTTACATGGCTCTTAAAGGAGGATGCAATCAGAGGCTGATGGGGGATGGGACCAGACCAGGATGGACCAACATAACTGTTGTCTCATCACTCACTTCCTCCCTTTCTCTCTAGGTGGTTGTTAGTGCCGCCAGGTGGATTCCAACTCACAGTGACCTGATGCCCAATGGAAGAAAACACTGCCCAGTCCTGCACCATCCTCACACAGGGCCATTAGGCTTCCCAAAGGACTCTGCATCTAACAACAAGAAGCACCTTCAGTTTCTTCACCAGCTCTGTAATTTCAAGGAGTTGATTCTTTCTATTGTCCATATACATGTAGATCTATTACGAATGGTAGAGTGTTAGGCACAGCGATGTTCAGCTAAAGGTCCCTAGCTTCCTCTAGATCCATGGTCTGTGGTTCTTGGGATTTCTCAGTCTCTGTGTCCATGAATCAAAAGCCCATCTGTAGTTTGTGGGTCCTCAGTCCCTGAGTCTGCAGGGGTGAGAAGAAGCCTCTAATTTTAGTTTTGACCCACAGATTTAGTACTTGACAGGCTCTACTCAGTGGCCTTCAAGACTTGAAGGACTACCAGTCTTCTAGTAGCTGATGCAAGTGAGTTGTACTGAGCAATCTATATTGCTTTATGGATGGTTAACTGTTTCTTTCTTATCTTATATACCTTTCTTAATATATAAATACATAAAAAGAATTACTGGTGTCCTGATTTTATTTCTCTAAGAGAACCCTGCCTGACACAGGTGGTACCAGGAGTGCTTCTAGAGAAATAAAATCATAAACATGGGTCTCCTTGATTGGTTCTCCAATCTGATTAGTCTTAAGAGCACTGCTGATGCTAATTCTACACCTAAAGCCTTGGGTAAATTTGCCAATCCTACTAGTCCATGGTGTGAAATAGCAAAGCTAATAACTAAATTAGGAGCAGCGACGGATGGGGTGCTGGTTACAGGAGAGGCTCTGGGAGAACATATGTCTGATATATTCCAGCAGTTTTGTCAAGATGCCAAGTATAAGGAAGCTGGTTGGATGGTCCTCCTTACATTGGACTATGTGATTAAGGAAAGGGATTGCCTCAGAGCCTCAGAAGCATGCCTTCAGTGCTGACTCATGGACTTGAAGGCATCAGCCTGTGCTACAAAGGAAAGTTTTCTTGGCTATAGTAAAAGAACTGATATTGCTGAGAACCAGGTCCAAAGTCTCATTATGCGAGTGGCTGAATTAAAATGTCAGCTGAATGGCAGATCTAGAGCAGTGTTGGAAGCCAAAGTGAGGGCATTGATAGGAAAAAATTGGGACCCTGAAACATGGGATGGGAATATATGGGCTGATGATCCAGAAGAGGAGGATACTATGCCACCATTAGAAACAAGTGAACCAGCCCAGTCAATAGATCTGCCCCTCCCAGCTGAAGATAGTAGTCTACTATCAACAAAGCAACCCACACCTGAGCAGATCAACCAATCTACTCAAGGTGAAACTCCAGGTGGGGCTGCATCTTTACCATTGCCTGAGGGAAATGACTTACAAGATAGTGCTGAGAACACCCAAGAAACACCGTCACCATTGATAGTTTCTGCTAGACCTATAACTAAATTTAAGGCAAGGAAAGCTCCTAAGGGTGAGGTCGAGGTGATTACTCAAGAAGTATGCTATACTCACAAAGAACTGCTCAAGCTTTCAAATACGTACAAGCAAAGCCTGGGGAGTATCTCTGGGAATGGTTACTAAGGGTGTGAGACACCAGTGCAAGAACTGTAATATTGGATCAGTCTGAGTTTCTAGATATGGGACCCCTAAGCACGGACTCTTCTTTCAATGTCTCAGCAAGAGAGGCTAAGAGAGGAACCAGCTCCTTATTTGGCTGTTTCACTGAGGCATGAGCTGCCAGATGGCCTAGGTTAGACCAACTTGAGGTGCCTGACCTACCTTGGTACACTGTAGAAGAAGGCATCCAAAAGCTGAAGGAAATTGGTATGGTGGAATGGATCTATCAGGACATTCCCATAGACCCCAAAAGAGGGTGTCCTGAGGACATATTGTTCACTATAACCATAAGGAATAAGTTTGTGAGATGGGCCCCAGCATGTTTGAAGACTCCTATAATTGGTTTGTTGTGTGCACAAGGATTAACTGTGGGAACTGCCTTAAGTGAATTCCGACATTTGCCCACTATGGGGCTGATTGGATTCCATGGTAACAGAGGGCAAGTGTCAGCTGTGAATAAACAGAGACAGGGTGGACATGGTTATAATAGACAACAAGGCTTTTGTGGTAATGAAAGCAGCCTGTCTCATGTGGAATTATGGCAGGGGCTACTTAGTCATGGTGTTCCTAGGAGAGAAATAGATGGGAAACCTACTAAATATTTACGTGACCTATACAGCCAGAAGAATGCTGGATCAGGTGAACAGAGGGATAGGCATTCACGATCACTCAACCAATTCCCAGACCTGAGCCAGTTTACAGACCCACAACCACTTGAATGAGGGGAAGGCCAGGTCCCTTGCAAGAAGGACCCTGGCATATTACCGAAAGTTTATGCTGTTAGTCTTTCTTCTAGCCTTCCCTAAATGGACCTGCGGCCTTTCACAAGAGTGACTATTCTTTGCGGAAAAGGAAATTTCGGGAATTACTGGACACTGGCTCTGAACTGACACTAATTCCAGGGGACCCAAAGTGTTTCGAAGGCCCACCAGTCAGAATGGGGGCTTATGGAGGCCAAGTTATTATTGGAGTTTTAGCTCAGGTATGCCTCTCTGTGGGTCCGGTAGGTCCCCGAACCCATCCTTTGGTTATTTCCCCAGTTCCAGAATGCATCATTGGAATAGACGTACTTAGTAACTGGCAGAACCCCCTCATTGGATCCCTGAAATGTGAAATAAGGACTATCATAGTGGGAAAGGCCAAATGGAAACCATTAGAATTGCCATTGCCTAGGAAAATAGTAAAGCATAAGCAATACTGCATTCCTGGAGGGATTGCAGAGATCAGTGCCACTATCAAAGACTTGAAAGATGCAGGGGTGGTAATTCCTACCACATCTCCAATTAACTCACCTATTTGGCCTGTAAAGAAGACAGTTGGATCCTGGAGAATGACAGTGGATTATCGTAAGCTTAACCAGGTGGTGACTCCAATTGCAGCTGCAGTTCCAGATGTGGTCTCATTGCTTGAGCAAATTAATACTGGTTCTTAGTATGCAGCTATTGATCTGGCCAATGCCTTCTTCTTGATACCAATTTCAAAGGATCACCAAAAGCAGTTTGCCTTCAGCTGGCAGGGGCAATAGTACATCTTCACAACTCTCCCCCAGAGTTATATCAACTCTTCTGCCCTGTGCCATAATTTAGTCCGAAGGGACCTCGATCGCCTATTTCACAAAATGTCACACTAGTCCATTATATTGATGACATTATGATGATTGGACCCACTAAGGAGAATGTATCAAAGACTTCAGATTCATTAGTACAGCATCTGTGTACAAGAGATTGAGAAATTAACCCAAGAAAGATTCAAGCACCCTCCACCTCAGTAAAATTTCTAGGGGTCCAGTGGTGTGAAGCATGGCGAGATATTCCCACTAAAGTGTAGAACAAGCTATTGCGTCTGGCTCCCCCAACAACAAAACAGGAGGCCCAATGCCTAGTGGGCCTTTTCAGATTTTGGAGGCAACATATCCCTCACTTGGGTGTTCTACTTCGACCTATTTATCAGGTGACACGAAAAGCCTCCAATTTTGAGTGGGGCCTGGAACAAGAAAAGTCTCTGCAACAGGTTCAGGCTGCCGTGCAAGCTGCTTTGCCACTGGGACCATATGATCCAGCTGACCCAATGGTGCTAGATGTTTCAGTTGTTGATAAAGATGCAGTGTGGAGTCTTTGGCAGACCCCTATTGGTGAATCACAGGGTAGACCATTGGGATTTTGGAGTAAAGTCCTGCCATCTTCTGCAGACATCTACTCCCCCTTTGAAAAACAGCTGTTGGCCTGTTATTGGGCTTTGGTGGAGACTGAACGCCTCACCTAGAGCCACCAAGTCACCATGAGGCCTGAACTACCTATCATGAACTGGGTATTGTCTGACCTATAGAGTCATAAATTTGGATATGCGCAGAAACACTTCATTGTTAAATGGAAGTGGTACATATGAGATCGAGCCAGAGCAGGACCTGAAGGTACAAGTAAGCTGCATGAAGAAGTGGCCCAAATGCCCAGAGTCCCCACTCCATTCACATTACCTTCTCTTTCCAAATGTGCACCTATGGCCTCCTGGGGAGTTCCTTATAATAATTTGACTAAAGAACAGAAAAGTCATGCTTGGTTCACGGATGGCTCTGCACGATATGCAGGTGCCACTCATAAATGGACAGCAGCAGCGCTACAGCCCCTTTCTGGTATCTCCCTGAAAGACAGTGGTGAAGGAAAATCCTCCCAAAAGGCAGAACTTCGAGCAGTGCACCTGGCCGGTCAGTTTGCCTACAAAGAAAAGTGGCCAGATGTGAGACTGTACATTGATTCATGGGCTGTGGCTAATAGCTTGGCTGGATGGTCAGGGACTTGGAAGGAACATGATTAGAAGATTGGTGACAAGGAGGTGTGGGGAAGAAATATGTTGATGGATCTCTCTGAATGGGCCAAAAAAGTAAATGTAATTGTGTCTCATGTGAATGCTCATCAAAGAGTAACCTCTGAAGAAGAGGGCTTTAACAATCAAGTAGATAAGATGACACGCACTGTGGAGACTGGCCCTCTTCTTTCCTCTGCCACACCTGTTATTGCCCAATGGGCACATGAACAAAGTGGACATGGTGGCAGGGATGGAGGCTATGCATGGGCACAGCAACATGGACTTACCACTCACCAAGGCTGACTTGGCCACAGCCACTGCTGAGTGCCCTATTTGCCAGCAGCAGAAACCAACGTCAAGTCCAAGGTATGGAACCATTCCTCCGGGAGATCAACCAGCAACATGGTGGCAAGTTGATTATATAGGACCATTGATTATGGAGGGGGCAGCGCTTTGTTCTGACTGGAATAGACACATATTCTGGATATGGATTTGCCGTCCCTGCACGCAGTGCTTCTGCCCAAACCACCATTCGTGGATGTACAGAATGCCTCATCCACTGTCATGGCATTCCACATAGCATTGCTTCAGATCAAGGAACTCACTTTACAGCAAATTCAGTGTGGCAATGGGCCCATGCACATGGAATCCACTGGTCATATCATGTTCCTTATCATCCTGAAGCAGCTGGCTTGATAGAACAATGGAATAGGCTACTGAAGACACAACTGTGATGCAAACTACCTGGCAACAACTTGCGAGGCTGGGGCAGTGTTCTCCAGGAAGCTGTATATGCTTTAAACCAGCGGCCAATATATGGTGCTGTGTCTCCAATAGCCAGGATTCATGGGTTCAGGAACCAAGGGGTGGAAACTGGAGTAGCACCACTCACTATTACTCCTATTGACCCACTTGCAGCATTTTTGCTTCCTGTCCCAGCAACCCTTTGTTCTTCCGGACTGGAGTTCCTGGTCCCGAAAGAAGGAACTCTCCCACCTGGAAACACAGCACGGATTCCACTGAACTGGCAGCTGAGAATGCCCCCTGGCCACTTTGGGCTTCTCATGCCTTTGCATCAACAGATCAGGAAGGGTGTCACTGTACTGAGTGGTGTGATTGATCCAGATTATCAAGAAAAAATTGGACTGGTGTTACATAATATGGGTAAAGAGGAATATATCTGGAATTCAGGAGATCCCATAGGCTGACTCTTAGTGCTACTCTGCCCTGTGATAAAAGTTAATGGTAAATTACAGCAACCCCATCATGACAGGAAATCTAATGACCTAGACCCCTCAGGAATGAAGGTCTGGGTCACCCCACCAAGCAAAAAACCACAACCAGCTGAAGTGATTGCTGAGGGCAAAGGTAATACAGAATGGATAGTAGAAGAAGGTAGTTCTACCTACCAATTACAACCACGTGATCAATTGCAGAAGCAAGGTTTGTGATTGTTCATGTATTTTCTGTTTATGAGCTTATTGAATCTTTTCTTTGCTCATGTATGATATATCAGCTACAATTGGACTCAGTGTGTTCTCATTTATATGTGTGATAGATGTTTGATGTTAAGTATAAGTTTGATTTCATTGATATCTAGAAATTCTATATGGGTAAAAAATTGTGTACAGGTGCCATGTTGGCAAGGGGTGGATTGTGATGGGTAGATTTGTTATGCCAACATGGCCAAAGAAGATTGGTGGGTCTGTTGTGACGGCACGGCCAATAAACACATGGGATGAATTGAAGGGCAGAGATAAGAAGGGCTCGGTGAGTCCCACCCTCTCTCTTGCTTTCGGATCTTCAGACCAGACAGCTGCCTTGTTAGTCCTATGATTCAACTTCCAAGCAACGCTACCCATGGGACACCTAATCGTGGACTGTGTTGCTGTAAGTTGAGTATTCTTCAAGCCCTACTTCGCCATGCTCCTGGGATATACATCTCTTGAGCTGGGGACTGTTGGACTCTGTCATCTGGCTCACTGTTGGTGACCTGCCAAGCTGTTTACTGCCTGTGACCAGATAGCCTGAAATGCTCTACAGAGGACTACTCAGCGGCCCTTAAGACTTGAAAGACTGCCAGTCTTCTAGTTGCCTCACGCAAGTGAGTTGCACCAAACAATCTATATCGCTTTATAGATGGTTAACTGTTTCTTTCTTATCATATATATATAATTATATATATATAAATATATAAAAAGAATTACTAGTGTCCTGATTTTTATTTCTCTAAGAGAACCCTGCCTGACATAGTCTATATGAATGATATGTACCTGTGACTTCCCAAAATTGAAGTGAATACTCATTGTTTATGAAAACCACATAATACTATCAAGTATAAAATTTAGAGATCTTTGATTTAAGATTTTTCAGAACTATAGGATACAGTGTCAATTTTTGATATCTTTTTTTTGTTGTGAAGTGCTGGTCAAAACATTGCAACCCATACAAACCCTATGCACAACAAAGCAAACGTCATCTCATCCTGTTCCATCTTCACAATTGTTATGTTTGAGTTATGTTCAATGCGCTTAATATGTGCATTTTGAAAAGTAATCATAATCATGTGTTTCTCCTGGTACAGGTAATAGCAAAAAATAAATTTAACAATGAAAAGAATTGAGTAGAAAAAGCTACAATGCTAGATTTTACTTTCAGATTTACAAAAGCACATGCAAGTAGTGAGTTGTTGTCATAATTGAGCATTAGCTATTAGCTGATACTCATACTCCCAGTATCTAGTTCTTTCCAACTCACAGTGAGCTTATAGGATGGGTTATGTGGGTTTCCCAGATTGTAACTATTCACAGAATAGATAGCTTCATCTTCTTCCATGAGTTGATAGTAAAATAAAAATAAACAGTAAAAAACAAAGCAAGTAAAACCTGTGACATGTTTTATTCTAAATTTTGCATCTTTAGAAAGGAAATTTAATTTGTCCTGCATTGAATAGTGTGTATACCAAACTAGGAAAGGTAATCATAAATTGTGTTTATCTGAAAGCAAACTGATTATCCAAATCTGAAGCTCCTGTGTTTTTATTTAGTAAAGATAATATTTCTTTGTAATATATGTTACATTTTAATAATATCTGGTACAGCTATCAACTTATCATTAATATATAGAAAGAGTTGCTATTTTCATTGAACAACAAAACTGGTAGCAAACTTGGAAAAATATATTATTTTTAAAGTTTTCAATTATACTAATAAATATTTCTGGTACTCAATACCACTTCAGTTAATTTTTGGTTTTAGAATCCTCCATAAAGAAACTCTTTAGGTTTAAAAAATTGTAACTCACTTGTCATATATTTCTTTTGTAAAGAAAATTGAGGGAAAATGTAGCTTGATATTTTTTTGGGAAATGCAGCATGATCTGTTGTTTCTTCTCCCCATGTTCTTCTTCTACCAGAGGGAAGATGCACTGGAATGACATAGCTGTATCTCTTTGGGAGTTTCACATTGTAATAACTCTTGAAAGAGGCCACAAAAATGGCCTAAAAGCCATGAAAACATTCTTCTTAAAGTCTATTACATTCTGGAGTATTATTTCCAAAAGAAAACCTTTTTTCTTGCTTGATAGTTTTGATTTTCCAATATTGTATGTGATTGCCTGCCTTAGTGTGTAAATTCAAATTTCAAAGGCACTTTATTTTTCTCCAAGAACATTCAGGTTATATTTTGCTTTATGTTTTAGCCTTGGCTTCATTTCCAGTAAGAATATTGGCATTTAAAGAACATGCCTCTAAGTTCTTATCATTTCTGTCTACTTTGTATAATTTTATTGACATAGCATGTATACATGTTTACTTTAATGAAAGGATACTGATGTTAAAATTGGTTTCAAATATATTATAATTTATAAATGCTTTGCTATTTTACTGTTGATTACCATTTTTAATTTAGTTGCATGTTGTTGAAATTTATTACAAATATATCATTTTTACACAAAGGAGAAAAATTCTACAGTATTATTTTGAGTTGAATACTACTCATTTTCAGGTTTCTTTTCTCAGGAAAAAGTGGACTATGTATGGACTATTAGATCAATCTCTTTTGATTAAATTCTTAACTTCATTACCAAAATCATTGCCTTCAAGTTGATTCTGTCCCAATGTTGTTGGTAGCTGTCATGGAGTCCATTATCATCCATCGTGAACCTAGACATAACACAACCAAGCACTGTGTGGTCCTGGGCCATCCACACCATTCTTCCTCTGCTGCAGCCCATTGCTGAAGCAAAGGTGTCAATTTGTCTCATTCCTCTTTTGCCCTGTCCCTCCACCTTCCCAAACATGAACCCCTTTCTCAGGGACTGGTCTCTCCTGACTATATCTCCAGTGCATGTAAAGCAAAGTCTTGTCATCCCCGCTCTAAAGAGCACTCAGACCCTGCTTCTTCCAAGAAAGATCGGGTTTGTTCTTCTGGTAGTCCACAGTACCGTCACTATTTTTCTCCAGTGCCACAGCTCAAATGCATTGATTCTTCCTTTTTCAAGGTCCAACTCTCACACACATATGAGGCACTTGAGCATACCATAGTTTGGGTCTAGCACATCTTAGTTCTTAAAGTAGCATCTTTGTTTTTTCAATGTTCTATAGGGACTTGTGCAGCAGATTTGCCTAATGCAATGCATCTTTCAATGTCTTGACTGCTGCTTTCAAGCATATGAGTTGTGGATGCAAGAGCTACAAAATCCTTGAAAATATGAAGATATTCTTCATTTATTATGATGCTACCTACTGGTCCAGTTGTGAGAATTTTGGTGTTCTTGGTATTGAGCTGCAACTCTTGCTAAATACTGCAATCCCAGAATGTCATTAGGATATTCTTTAAGCCCTCCTCACTTTCCACAAACAAGATTGTGTCATCTGCATATTGCAGATTGTCAATAAACTTCCTTCTAAGCATGGTCTCCTATACAAGCTAGCATTTCTGACAAATTGCTCATACTAGAGATTGAATAAGAGCACAATGGATTGAAGTCTCATGCACACTTTTTCTGATTTAAGCCATGCAGCATTCCCTAGTGCCACTCATACAACGACCTTTTGATCCATACACAAGTTCTCTATGAATATAATGGGATGATCTGTAATTCCCATTCTTTTGCAGGTTTTCCACAATTTATCAAGGGCCACACAGTTGAATGTCTTTGCACAATCCTTCCTCAGAGCAAAGCTCTAAGTTTCTGTCATTACTACACAAACAAGGAAAAAATCTACTGTCCTTGAGTTAGTTTCAACTGATGGCAACCCTATATTGGACTTCTGAGTCTTTCCTGGATTAGACAGCCTCATCTTTCTTCTATGAAACCGCTTTGGGGCTTGAATCCCTGATCTTGTGGTCAGCAATCCATCACTTCCCCAAGAGTTATACGAAAAGTCACTGGACAGAATGGTAGCAGTGAATGAAGAGAAAAACAAGTAGATGCTCAGGAAGTAAAATAGGTGGGATAGAACTATCCACTATGACTAAAAAAGAGAAGAAAATGTTCTAACATTGGTAATGATGATTGTTACAGAATCCTCTAGAATATATTTAAACCCTTAAATTTTGTGACATGTAATTAAGTGTCAATAAAATTGTTAAAATTGATGGGATTTGAATGTGGATTTGCTATAAGGGAAGATGGATAAAAATGCTCGTTTGCTTCCAAATCTTTTGCCTTGTATAACTGGTTTATTGCCTGTGTCAATTATTAAGACATAGTCACTTTAAAGTATTGGGTTTGTTATTATCAGAAGAAATTTCTTTCTAACATTTAGTCTATATCAAATGAGTGCTTCCAATGCAATTACATTATAGGTATTCTATGGTAAAACATTTGTGGGATGGATAACCCTATTTGACTTCTGTAGAATTACCTTTATAGGATCACTGGTGGCTGGTTCACATGGGTAATGTGCTGAGCTGCTAGCCGGAAGGATGTCACTTACCATTCACTAGCCACTTAGCAGGGGAAAGGCATGGCAGTCTACTCTGTGAGGATTTATAGCTTTGAAAGTTTTATAGGACAGGTCTTCTGGGCTACAAGGAGTTTCTTTTTTTCAGCCAGAAAATGTTATCAATTCTTTTTCCTTTTTTCCTTTTCATCAAAGCTAATTAGCTATTTTTCTATGCTGTGGGTTAGCAATATTTCTTGAAGTACACAGCACATTTCCATCCATTTTTGAATTTCAGTTGACCCATATAGTGAAATTCAGAAAGTTTATAAACATGGTCACATACTTGTTGCTTATCCATAAGCAGTAAAATGCTTGTGGAATAATAAAAAATACTTTGGTTATTATTTAAATTATTTTAGCATCGTAGGCTTATTAATGATTTTTTTTACTGTCTTACTCCTGCCTTGTGTCACTTTTCTTTTTGTTTTCATTTTGTTCTGTGATACAGTGCAATCACTATGTATTGCTCTTTGAGCCACACAGTCTTGTAACTCTCACGAAGCTTACAAATGACTTCCTGGGGACCAGCAAATAAGGTGTACTGGATTGTAACTCACAGAAGTGGTCAGTTCTATTATTCTGCTGAGTATACACGGAGCTGGAACAGAGAATCCCAAGCACACCAGGAAAGAAGAGCCAGCAGTCTAGCACATTTGAGATCTTAGTGAAGTGGCAGCATGCGCAGGGACACCATAGACCACAGCACCTGGATCATGATTTAGAGGAGTTGAATTCCCATCTCATAGGACAAGCATCATTGAATACCTTTTGGCAGGAGTCTGACTTGCATCGCAGGGTGTTTTCTGTAGAAATGTAACTCTTGCCCCAGCAGAGCAGCAGCTAACAGGCCACAAGACTGAGAGGCCAAATATCACAGAGGGAAATGTGCCTGCCCGCACAGCTAAGCAAAATTGCTGCTGCAGATAAAAGATCTGTATTTTAAATATGTTGTGATGACTTCTTGTGACCTGCGAATTTCTCTAAAAAGCCCTTGTAATTTTGAGTATTATGAATTCTTTGTATAAGAAACTGTTGAATTTATAAGAGAAGTAGAATGCTGTGGGAGGGATGTTTGGTTTCATCATAGTCTACAGGATGCTGGAAGGTGGAAGCGTGTATGACCTCTGCCTCACAGAAATCATCCTTAGGCAGATGAGAAGTTAGTCTCCTTTTCCCAAGTTCAACTGGAGGTCAAACATGCCCCATGCCATTTACTCAGTTGCCATCAGAAATGGATTTTTTTTTTGCAATTGTTCTGGGCTCATGGGGTTTTGAAAAAGACAGAATTGTGTATCGGTTGTGGACAGTACATGAATATTGGAAACTTTTAATTCTTAGAAAGTTACTTGGGTGATTTTCCCCTGCACTGGCTGAAAGCAATGTAAAACTACAACTAAGGGGAAAAAAACCTCTTTGTAGTGGCCTAGGGGCAAAAGCCAGACCCTCATCTGACGAGGGAGACCAAGCCAGGCCTGCTGCTCTCAAGACAAGACTGAATTTTCAAGGGAGCAACATGATGTGAGCAGAGAAAGCCAACACAAACTAGGTTGTGGAAACTTATAAGATCTGTTGGGAAGGCTTTAAATTGTTACAGCCAAAGGATTTTTGTTCAGATTGCAAATTTTACCTCATCGCTAAGAGATAAGACACGTTGACTTATGCTAATGTACTCCACGCTCCTTATCTTATGGTTCCCATGAGCCCGAGAACAGGGCACAGTGAAACCATTTTAAAAGCATGGAATCTTGATCTTTCCTTTGCCCATTTTCTTAGAGACATGAGTTAAAGATCTATACCTCTATATTGTAAATCAGTGTTTCTTATTCTTCAGACACACATTTGTCTGAGTGTGCACGCATGAGTGCAAACATGCTCTTTTTGTATTGGTGAGACAGTCAAGAGTGATAAGGTTCTTAGGTGGATGGCCAGTTGTTTCATGTGGGCAGCTGCGACTCCTCTTGTTAATTGCAGCTAAGTAGTCAAAAATGGAGACCTTGCTATGAAAGAACAAAGCTTTGCTCAGTTCAATGTGATCATCATGTTGACTTTGTCATAAAGTAAACTTGATGACATCAGGGAATATTTTTCTTTATTTTATTTAATGGATTGTACTTCTCACATATATTCTAGTCACAAGAAGAAGGAGGAGTCTATTAACAGAGCTCAAGGAATATTTAATGATTGAAGGAATTAATTGTTGACTTGGAGACGCAACTATGATGTTAGCTCGCTGGTTTTTAAAAATATGAAAGCTTCTGGATGTTAGTTGAAAACCAACTAGTGAAATCTAATGTTTCTCTGGTTTTAATTTTGACAGTCAAGGTATACTAAGGAGGACTACCACTGGTTTGTACTTTGGATCTATGATTTGACAATTTTTATTGATTTACTGCAAATTAAAAATAGCAATTTATTTCAAGGTATAAAAAAATGCCACATAGCATTACCATTTCAAACTTTTTATCACTCATGATCTTTAGCGAATAGTTGAGTCCCTAGTCACATATCTTAACCGTGACAACTCCCAATGGTCTTGAGGAGGGTTATGTTTATGTTTTTGAGGTGGTGGATGGAGGGAAGCAACAGTGTCTCCAAAATATTCTCATGATTTTTCCATATTTTCTGTCCTGTGATGCCATTGGCTCAAGTGGTCAGTACAGTCCTTCAAAAATTCTCTTTTTTCTGCCTCATTGGCTTCTTCTTCATTTCTTCTCTGAATACTTATTAAATTTTAAGTATATATCACATATTTCTGCTTTCTTTCCCTGGGAAACTTTCATGTGTATTTGTCTTACTTATTCAATAATAACACACACACACACACACACACTCCATATATACTTGAGTATAAACAAAACTGAATATCAGCCAAAGTACCTAATTTTACCACAAAAACTGCATTAAAAATGTGCTAACACATCATTATGAATGAGGGGGAGAGCAGGGTGGGGACCTCAGGCCCACTGATGGGTAATTGGAAACCCCTTTATAGGGAGTCACGGGGAGGAGTCAGACCAGTCACGGTGCAGCTGGGCAGTGATGATGCATACAAGTTTCCTCTGGTTCCTGAAGCCTTCCTCCCCTCAACCATCATGGTTCCAACTCTACTTTACAAATCCAGATGGACTGGAGAAGGTACACTGGTGGAAAGGGGAGCTGGAGACATGGGGAAACAAGGACGGATAAGCCCTTTATGCCAGTGGTGACATTGAAGCTACTGGATTGGTGGAGAGAAGGTGGGGTGGAGAGATGGAACCAACTGTAAGGATATACACATAAGCTTCTATTTGAAGGATGGGCATCAGGGGAGTGGATTGGGGGAGAGGTTGGACAGTGTAAGACATGACAGAACAACTATAATTTATTGAGGGTTGGTGGAGAGGGGAGAGCAGGGGAAGAGGGGAAAGGAAGGAAAAGCCAATATCAAGGGGAAGGGTGGATGTTTGGAGAATGATACTAGCAGCAGACATGTGAAGGTGCTTGGCACAGTACGTTTGTTTATGTATTGTGAAAAATAATTTTTAGTTAAAAATGTGCTGACAAACTCAGCTTATACACGAGTATATATTATATATTAAAAGACCATCTTACTGGGGACTGTTACAACTCTTATAGCAATCTATACTTCAACTCTATCAAGCATATTTATGCATACATTACCATCTTTCTTTTCTAGACATTTACTTACTATTGAGTCCTTGGTATCAACTCCTCCTTCCCCCCCATTGACCCCTTGACAAATTATACATGGTAATTTCATAACATATACTGATCCTTTCCCCTATGGTTTCTGTTGTTTGTTCCTCTAGAGGGTGTGTGTCTGTGTGTGGTTATGCTTCAGTCATTGTGATCAGTTTCCCCTTTTCCCCACCTTTCCCTTCTTATATCTCTATTCCCATTCCTGTTTCTAGATTCTGCTTGCTGTGAGCTTTATCTCTTATTTGTAACTGTGCACATATTCCAGAGCCCTTTTCCTGTGATCCCTCTGTCAGAGGATAATGACTCATCATCTACAGATGGACTTTGGGGCTCTGCTTCAACCCCCCCCTCATGATGGTTGTTTGTATGCTTTATGGGTC
The DNA here is from genome assembly GCA_004026705.1 of Nesogale talazaci. NCBI lineage: Eukaryota > Metazoa > Chordata > Mammalia > Afrosoricida > Tenrecidae > Nesogale > Nesogale talazaci. The sequence continues at coordinate 42,019 of PVJH01006065.1, forward strand.
TTCTGGTGCTCATTACCCAGTCCCAATGACACTGCAAGATCACACAGATTGGTGTGCTTCTTCCATGTTGGCTTGTTGCTTCTCTGCTAGATGGCCACATTAACTTTAAACTTTTAAGACTCCAGGCACTATATCTTTTGATAGCTAGGCTGAGTCCACTTCCTTCAGCACATTTGCTTATTCATCCATTTAATCTATAGCAATTGTGCTAGGAGAGTGAGCATTATCGAATGCTAGCTTGTTAGAACAAAGTGTTCTTGCTTTGAGGGAGGGCTTGAGCAGAGGCCTGAAGTATGTCCACAGCATTAATGTACTACCATAAAAATATATGTACAATATGTACATAGGCCGATGCCTTTTGTGATTCAATACATTTGCATATGTACACACTTATGCTTATACCTCTATCCATAGATTTGATTCCTAGATCTTTCGTATTTTCCTTCTGCCCCAACCTCATGCTTGACTTTCTTCCACCTCTTAGCAATTTTTCTCAGATTGCTGTTGCTCCAAATACTCCCAGGATCTCTACATCCTCTTCATGGTTGATGTTAATTCCCTAGTTGTTCCCTGTCTATGGTGTTATTTGCTCACTCCTCCCTTCCCCAACCTCCTTCTCCCCCAGGACCACGGGTCTTGTTGCTTTCTCTTGGAGTGTGCTTCTCATTCCTATCTTTTATAAACAGGCAAATTGAAGATAAAAGAGACTGAACAAAAAGAAAACAAAAGAAAAAGCAAAAACACCTCTCATAATTCAAAGTCTGTCCTCTGACCTTCATGTCTATCTATTCACTGCTCCTGTGGGAGTTTAGAAGCTGCCCTTCCTATCCTGAAGTTTATTTGCGGACTCTTTTTAGGGGCTTTGTGGCTTGGCTTTGCTCCAAACAACAAGACCATGTTCTCTTTTGGTTCGTCTCTTATGGGGGATTCAGACCAAACTAACTGCCTGCCGTGTGCCCCCAGTATTTTCCTCTGTTGTGATATGCTCCAGTAAGGGCATGCGTATTGAACTCTCATTGGCTCTGTTCCTTAGCAGCTTCCTGAAAGGATGGTCATTCTCTGGGTTGGGTGTGTAGATATAGGATTTGGAAAAGCCATTTCTCTTTTTCCTTCTTGGCTTGCTTCCATGTGGTTGTGGCAGGAAGGCCCTTCTATTCAAACTGTAGGCTTAGTGTTGTCCTCTGCTACCAATCAGTTTGGCTCTGATTGGGGCTGTTCTTGTAGCCCAATCTTTACATGCATTTCTCCCAGTGGTTGTGTTGCCCTCAAAGTTTGGTGCATTGTGGTCCAGTCCAAATGCACACTCCCAATTCTGTGGAAATATAACCAGACTTTCTCCCCATTCACTGGTATTTTAACTCAGTATAGATTGGGGGAGTTTCTATTCTTCTTTTATATATATTCTAGCACTCCAGTTCAGTATTCTTTGCCATGTGATGGTCAGTAGATCTCTGTTAGAATGAACTGCAGCAGGACACGAACAGGAGAGAAGTCTATTTTCAGAAAAAATAACTTTTCTATCATTTAATTTTTCATCACTGTTGGGAATCCATCTATTTCACATAGCTCTCCAACATGAAGATATATATTAACTTTTGTTTCTTTAGTTTTAGACACACTGCTTTTGGAAAAGTTCAGACTCTTCATTATTAGTGCCTGAGCCTGAATGCAGGACATCCTAAATTATTGTTTAACTTATGATGGCTTAGTCTCTTATTTTGTTTTAGTGTAGAATGTAAAATATATTACTTTAATTTGACCTAATCTCTCTCTCAGAATCTTTCATTCTCCGATATCATATTTATAGAGAATTATTTTTTTCCACAATTAAAATTTTAGCTGTATAATTCTGCTTTGGTTTTTTCCTATTAGCCTAGGCTCATTGAACTCAAACAAGAAGACCAGCGAAGGTTTTTGGTTTGCTAGTTCAGTTTTCCTAGGTGCCAGAATATCAGATGATAAATCAAATGATAATAATTACTGCATTGTGAGAATACATGAGTTCATATCATTGCTACACTTTTCTCTCTTGGCAACCTATGAAGGAAGTCAAATTGTAATCATAAACTACTTATTAATTTGTCATAGGACAGTACTGTCACAGCAGCCATAAATATTCTAGATTGCTTCTGATCACAGCAGTCTTTCCCTGTGGTAGAGTCACAAGGGAAGCCCAATCATAAGCTGAATTTCTGAGTAAGTGAGAAATTAGAAGAAGCTTCCAATGGCCCATATATTTAATGCAATGAGGTTTATATTGCTTCTTACCACACTGGCATCAGTGTATCCTGAACTTCTGATGGGTAGTAGCTGTAAAAACTGCTAGGTTAAAGCTACAGGAAGCTTCTGTCTATTAATGAGTAAGGATTTGAATATTACTCTGATATTTATTGTTTTTTGCTCTGGAAAAATATTCTGAAGGGCCCTTTAATTACACAAACTGGAAGCAAGAACAACTTTTCCCCCCAATGATTTTATTGGGGAATTTTACAGCTTTTATAACATTCAATGCATCACTTGAATGTATCAAGCATATTTGTACACGTATTGCCATATTCATTTCCAAAATAATTTCTACTGGAGCCCTTGTTATAAGCTCCTCTTTCCCCCTCTTTTTTAAAAAATAAATCATATCTTGGGGGCTCATACAACTCCCATCATGATTCATACAGACATCAATTGTATGCAGACCACATCTGCAAACTTGTTGTCATGATCATTCTCAAAGCATCCTCCCTCCCCTTAGACCCCCAGTACCACTCCCCATATTTCCTCTTCCTTCCCCACAAACCCTTAATAATTAACAAATTGTTATAATTTTTCATATCGTACACTGTCCAATGTATCCACTCACTCACTTCCCCATTGTCCATACCTCAGATTGGAGGTTATATGCAGATCCCTGAAATTGGTTTCCCTTTTCTATTCCACCATCCCTCCAGCAAGAACCACTTTTGAAGGATGCACTCTTCTTTAAAAAAATGTGGTGTAATTGTTAACACGAATGAGAACATTTTGACAATGAAACCAGATGCTCTGTTTGATAATTCCTGGTTTTATGTATGTTTGAATAGGTTAATAAACCTCCCTAGTTTTCCACTCAGTCTAAGGGAACTGATTATACTTGTGCAGATAAAATCAAGAAATACAAGTAAATTCCCTTCAATGACCTATCATACATTGTAAATGACTTTATATCAGTCATAATGGTGATCATGGTGATAGTGAAAGGTGATGATATTTCTGAGACTGTCTTTCTGAGACTACTTTTAAAAAGAAATATTTCACTTCCTTTTTGCTGGCACAAGACTGTATTGGCAAGTAAATTGATTTCTGTTTATCCTGGAGAGACAGGTGCTTTAACTAGTAAGGAGGTGGAATGGATTCCATGTGTAATCCTCACTCCTGGGAGGAGCAACACATATAAAGCAGAGAGCTTCCAATAAAACATGGGAAAGATTGGTGAGTTCATGCATGATTAACACATGCCAATATAGCAATGTGTTTATTATACTTTGCTATGACTGCTCATTCCTGGATGGGGGATTGTCTTCTCACTCAGAATGGTCTTCAGTGAAAATAGATTTGGGGCAGAAAATTAGAAATTTGGTTTTAAAGGTGATAGAAGTTCTTTTTCTCTGCACCAGGTAATTACTGTGACTCCTGCATTGGAGGAGGAGACTATTTTTAGAATCAATTATTTTTTCCTGTTTGTTTCAAGAATCACTATTATATAACTAATTTAAATACCAGTGTTTGGGCAGTGAGTTTGATAAATTAAAAAGTTGCCCCCCCCACCACGCTCATCTCCACACTGTCATTAAAAATATTTCTATTAGCATATTATTCTTAAGAATAATTGTGAAATCATCAAAGAAATCAATTTCAGAAAACTTTCTCTTATACTAATTGTTGTCTTCTCTTCCACATCCCTGCCATGCCCCTAACTGATGATCTTTCAACAGTTTTATTGACATATAATTCACATTTAATACAACATAATAGTTCAATCACATCAAGAAAAGTTGTGCAAGCAAATTACAATCAGCTCAAGAAGCCTTTTTTCATTCCTGTATTCACTTTTATGGGCTCTCCATCCCCCCACCCCAACCTCCCCTTCCATATTCTCAAGAAATCAGTAATCCAGTTACTGTATCTATAGATTTACCTATATATACATATACAGAAAAACATTTAGAGAATAAAGCAAAAATTAGCCATAATAAAGTAAAATTGATCTGGATTATGTATCATAAGGGAAGTAAAATGATAGAATGCTAAATTTTAACCTAACACCATCTGCAACAATCCACATTATAATGTATTCCCTTTATAGCAAGACTATTCCCCTTACTGATCCAAGTGGATACACCAGGGCCATAATCCGGGTACATTTCCCCTTAACTTTTTTATTAACCTGAAACAGCTTTAAAATGGGTCAAAAGGGACATCACATGATCAGATAGTGCTTTTGACCTTAATACAATGGCCACTATTGACTTTGCAATACTGTCTCACAGGGATGTGATTCACATCCCTCAACTATGATCAGAGAGGATTCACCAGAAGTCTATTCCATCTGTGGGCCCAGAAAATGAGTTTTGGGTTTTCACTGTTGTCTACAGCGTTCTGCAAATTAGGTGTTCACAATTTAATCTCTGGTACCATTCCTTCCTTTAGCACCCATATCTTTAATGATCTCTTCATGTGGACAAACACCAAGCAAGATTATGACATAAGAACTAATTGTTCTTAGATTGGGGATAGAATTAATTGCAAGCCCCAAATTGATTCATGTATCTCTGGTTTATTTAAGTTTCTGGTTCCCCTTGGAGGCTTATTGCCACCTTATGTTAGAGGTCATTATCAATCATCGCCTGAGGCCTCTCTTCCCCTGTCATTTCGTCAATGCTGACTCACTGTGACACTCAGGGCTTGGTAGATCTTCCTCTATTTGGCTCTGAGACTGCAAATCATGATAGAAATAGAGAGCCTCTTCCTTTCCCTATGAACCTGGCTGGTGTTTCCAACTGCTGTACTGGAGGTGCCAGGCCAGTGTGTAACTATTATACATTCATCAAGCCATTACTTCAGCCAGTGGTATAGAATTTAAAAAATGGGAAATTATGCAAGTATAGACCAGCTATGAGTGGGAGTGTATGAATTATTGATTTGCACAGATTGAACTGTTAACTGACTCGATACTGTTTACATACACACACACAAAAAAACTGGGGTTGCTCATAGTGCAAATCTTCCCATAGTAGTGATTCATGATTGCCAACCCATGCCTACGAGATCAATACATGTCATAAGGAAACAAAGAAGGCATTAAAAGAGCAAATATATGGTAGTTCTGGGCCACTATTCATTGGGTACCCTCAGGAAAACCAAGCTTTTCCAATTGCCTTTGGGCTAGTAGTCATCTGCTTCTTCTCACACAAAGAAATTTCAACCTTAAGTTCAAGGCCTACAAATGGGTTTGAGGTAAAGTTCAGTATATTTACTGGGGTTTCTAGATTGATCTCTTCTGACATGTCCTATGAAGGATGCGGCGTCCTTCTAAAGAACAGTCTGTTTTAAAAATTCATTTTATTAAGGGCTCCTGCAACTCCTATCACAATCAATAAATATGTCAATTTTACTCAGATCATATTTGCACATTTGTTGCCATCATCATTCTGGAAACATCCTCCTTCCAACTAGGCCCCCAGTACAAGTTCCCCATAGTTCCCCTTCGACTTCCCTCCCCCTCCCCCATGAGCCCTTAACAATTTACAGATTGACATTATTTTGTCATCATACACTGTGCGGTGTCCCTCTTTACCCACTTCCCCATTGTCTGTACCCCAGAGACGAGATCATATGTAGATCCCTACAATAGGTTCCCCCTTTCTACTCCACCTTCCCTCACCCTCTTGGAATCATCACTCTCACCCCTGGTTCTGAAAGAGCCATCTGTCTTGAATTATCCCTGTTTCCAGCTCCAGTGTATATCCCCTGGTCTAGCTGGATTTGAAAGGTAGAATTGGGATCATGATAGTAGGTGGGAGGAAGCCTTTAAGTACTAGAGGAAAGTCGCACATTTCATTGTTGTTACACTGTACTTTGACTCGCTCATCTCCTCCCTGAAACTTCTGTCTGTAAAGGGATGTGACTACACCTATTGATGGACTTTGATGTACTCCCCTTCATTTATAATGATATCATTTCTAATTCTTTGATGTCTGATGCCTGATCCCTTCAACACCTGGTTATCACATAGGCTGGTATGCTTCTTCCATGTGGGCTTTGTTGCTTCTGAGCTAGATGACCGCTTGTTTAGTTTCAAGCCTTGTTTAGTTTCAAGACCCCAGATGCTATATCTATTGAGTCAGGCACCATCAGCTTACTTCACCACATTTACTTATGCACATTTGTCATCAACAATCATATCAGGAAGGTGGGCATGCTATGTTATGATTTTTAATTCTTTGAGGCCTGATAATGGATCCTTTTGACACCTTATGGTCACACAAGGTGGTGTGCTTCTTCCATGCAGCTTTGTTGCTCCTGAGCTAGATGGCTTGTTTACTTTCAAGCCTTTAAGACCCCTGATGCTATATTTTTTGATAGCCAAGCACCATCAGCTATTTTCATCACTTTTTCTTATGTACACATTTGTCTTCAGTGATCCTGTTTCAAAGATGAGCATCATGGAATGCTAATTTAATAGAACAATGTGACTAAAAAACTGTCTAAAATTGGAGTAATCTATAGCACAAGGACTAAATCACCAAAGACTGCATAGAAACTAGGTCAAAAGTGACCAATTAAGAAACTAGCACCAGACATATTCTCCACTTAGCTTTCAAATAAGTATCACTGGGTTTTTGTTTTGCTTTGTTTTTGTTTTTCCCAAAGGAAGGCTGGTTCTTCCCATTTTACTACCAACAGAGACCCAATTGCCCTCTCTAAGATTTACATGCCCTCATCCAGATATTTTGACTTGAAATTCCAATAAGATTTGCTTATTAATCTGGTGGGGGTGTCCATTGGATTAGGGTGCCTTTAGCACAAATTTGTATGGGGGCAAGTGAATATTATTTTTCCTATCCTTACATCTTGAAAAACTGACCCCAACTTAGGTGAACATTTATTAAATATATCATGGCTAGAAATTATTATTTTTTTAAAGCCTTCTCCATCTATAAGTTGAATTGTAGGTCTCATACTTCCATCATTTTTAGATTCAGTACTTTGGAAAGGGTTGAGTGTTTACCAATGTTGGCTTATACTTATTCCTCCAAGTGAAGTATTTTGAGAATTTGATGGTTTATGCTGAGAGATTGAAGGGCAAGATAGACATCATTAATAAAGGACCATTCAAGACTGGAAAATCTATCTGCCTGTGGAAATGAAGTTGTAAAATCTTCAAGCAACAAAGGTAAAGTTAAATGACTTAATCCTGTGGCAAAAATCAGACAAAAGGGGTATCTTTTGTAGGGAAGTGAACTATTTATGAGACTCTTCTAGCCATTGTCTAACCTTTTCTGAATGGATCTGTTAAGAAAATGGGAGAAGATACTAATAGAATTTCCCTGCAAGTCATTAATTATGAACAGAATTTCCTTCTAACTCTATATGAAATGATCTCTCTGAGAAACAAGGGGATGGATTTCATTAACAACCAAATCCAGAATTGAAGATTCAGGCACAGTGACCCTCTTGGATTCAGAAGACAGCTACAACATTAGAAGAATAGTAGCAGAACTAGGACCCAGAACAGGGAACAGAGTGTGGTCTTTCTAAAGCACAAAACAAGTTAAACTGAATCCTTTTGTGTAGGAGGTTGACTCAAGGAATGAGGTGGCTCTAGGCATTGAATTGGGTAGTTAGACTTGCTGACCCAAGGAAGTGGCACTGAGGGCTTTGGGGCTGAAATTTGGTGGATTGGGGTGCCTCTGGGCACATATTTTAGGGAGCTGGGTTTGTTGATCCATGAAACTTAAGCTGGAATGCCTTTGAGTTGAGGCTTACAGCTGAGTAACATGCCCTTTGGCCCTTTATTAGCAGAGTTTACAGAACTTGTAACATGTGATAAATAATTCAACTCTAGGCATTTCTCATTAACATTACAACTTGTTCATTTCCTTAATAAATCCTTTTATCATAAACTCTGGTAGTGTTCTATATAGCTATTTTAAAGGATATTAGAAACCAAAGAAGTAAAATAGAGATTAATAGACATTACAATATTTCCCTATAAAACTAGTTTAGATGTCCTCAAGGTAGCTATCACAAATACCCCCCCCCCCGCCCCCGACACACACACAGGAAGGCAGGTCACAGGGGGAAAAAGACGGCTGAAAATTATGCCCAGTAAATTATTTTGGCAATGATTCTGACACTTAGAAGAGACTCAGATTAAATATATCTAATCCTCACTTTGAATATATAATGTATAAATTTAGGAAAATTGGAAGCTGTCAAATATGAAATTGAACACATAAGATCTATATACTTGGCATAATGCATTGAAATGGACTGGTATTGGCCGTTTTGAATCAGACAATCATATGGCTTATTGTGTTAGGGTTCTCTAGAGAAACAAAGCCAGGAAACTTATGATTATAGATGGGTACAACACAAGAAATAAACAGCTAATTTGTCTGCAGAACAGTACAAATGGCTTATTTCAACTCACTTGTATGAGACAGTTAATACACCGTGTGGCAGTTATGTGCTTATGTTAATTTTATGATTGAAATGCAGGGGTGGAGTCAAGTCTGTTAATCTGGAGATAGTCATTGAGTAGCCAATGAAGTCTCTATGTGGGCTTGGCTTTCTCCTGAGACTTCTGGGAAATCTCGCAGTATTTCCCTCCTGAAGATGAGAAGCTATCTTCCCTAGTTGTTGGAATTCAGTGAGAGATGACGAATGCTGGACAGAATGGGATGGCAACGTCTGAGAAGCTGGAGGAGCCGGCGGAGAGACCACATGGCTTTGCCCTGATGGAGCCAGACCTCTGAAGCTGGGGTGGCCTCATGGAGACCTCTGCCAGCAATGAGTTGCTTCTGCTGTTGATGGACCCTGAGACCTGGAAGCGAGGAGCCATGGGGAGACACCTGCCAGCACCAGGATTCTGTACCCACTGATCTGTGACTTCATGAGTCGGAAGGAGACTTTATAGACTTATTTCGGGCATATGGGTTAATATCGGACTTAGGACTTTGAACTGGACTGGGCTCAATGTCCTGTTCCTCTTGTATATAAACCTTTTCCTTAAATCTATATGCGTGTCTAAGAAATTTGTTCCTCTAGCCTGCACTGGCTAACACACACCGGCAGTCCTACAACTCATGAGGACTGCTGGGTCCAATCAAGGAAGCAGACAGTTGAATCTTTTGTTCACAGGCAGCAAATAGCAGGGCAACAGAGCAAGTCACCAATAGTCAGCCAGATTTACATGGTCTGACAGTTCCCTGCTCAAGTGATGTACACTTCAGCAGAGTGCCAAAGCAAGTCTTGAAGGAACCTCAAACTATAGCAACACAGTCCATGAGTTACATGTCCCATAGGCAGTGCAGCTTGCAAGTTTAGGTTGAGAACCAGTCAAGACAGTCAAACACTGGTTTGATCACTTGAGAGCAAGAGACAAGAACTGTGATAATTGATGAGCCTTTTATCTCTTTGGCCTTCAATTAAACATCAACATTATTTATCCCACCTGTGTTTATTGGCCAGGTTGACACAATAATCCTACCAACCATACTTACTATGCTGGAAATGACTAATTATAAAGAAATGATGGAGGCATTCAAAGTCTAAAAGGACAATTCAATATCTAACTTAAAGTAGAATGCTATCATAGAAAAATATTTAATTTTGAGAATGCTGATGGCAATGAATGTACAAATATGGTTTGCATAAAATAGATGTATGCATTGATTGTGATTAAGAGTTGTATGAGTCCCCAGTAAAATGATTTTAAAAAGAAAAAGCAGTTGAAATTGAGAAATTGATGCAAATGAAACTCTTTGTGGAGTAACTGTTCTCCCAGAATAGGTCAGGTGACAAGGCATTAAAATCCAATCAGGAGTTTCAATGACCCAACACAAATCTCATTTTGCTTATGTTATCCAACCAACACGTATCAAGAGGTTTTTGGTCATCATACAGTGAACAAAACTGATGAAGATTCCATCACTTCGGTTGGGGTAAACTGATAAGAAGAAATTGAAGGACCATACAATCATTTTTTTGGTCAGTAACGGGGGAGATTGATAAATTAGACATAAAATCAACAACAAAAAGAAAAGTATTTAAATACATACAAAGAAATCCCCTTACTACAATGTTATTTAAATGTACACAGTAAGCACCAAAGTTCATGAGAAAGAAATTGCATAATTCTCCCTGTTTATTCAATCTGAAATTGATCAGATATGCGATCAAGATGCATTTATAATTATATAATTATTCAAGTAGCTGAAACAATTGAAAAAATCAAGTCTTGGGTTGCAATATATATTAATTAACAATAGATATATTAATTATAAGTTAATTTAAAAAAGCATTTTATTGAGGGCTCATAAAACTCATCACAATCCACATATCCATCTATTATGTCAAGCATATTTGTACAATTGTTGCCCTCATTATTCTCAAAAAATTTGCTTTCTGCTTGAGACCTTGGTATCAGCTGCTCATTTTCCTCCTCCCTCCTTGCCACCACCTCCCTCATGAACACTTGATAATTTATAAATTATTATTTTGACATATCTTACACTGTCCAACATCTCCCTTCACCCACTTTTCTGTTGTCTGTCTCTCAGGAAGGGGATAATATGTAAATCCTTACAATCGGGTCCTCCCTTCTACCTCACCTTCCCTTAACCCTCCCGGTATTGTCACTCTTACCACTGATCCTGAAGGGATCCTCTGTTCTGGATTCCTGTGTTTCCAACTTCTATATGTATCAGTGTACATCCTCTGGTCTAGCTGGATTTGTAAGGTAGGAGTGGGATCATGACAGTGGGGGTAGGGAGCATGTAAGAACTAGAGGAAAGTTGTATATTTCATCATTGTTAAACTGCACCCTGACTAGCTCTTCTCCTCTCTGTGAATATTCTGTAAGGGGATGTCCAGTTGCCTAGAGATGGGCCTTGGGTTTCCACTCTGCTCTCCCCTTCATTTAAAATGATATGATTTTTTTTGTTCTTTGATGCCTGATACCTGATCTTTTTAACACCTAATGATCACACAGGCTGATGTGCTTCTTCCATGTGGGCTTTATTGCTTCTAAGCTAGAAGGCTGCTTGTTTAACTTCAAGTCTTTAAGACTCCATATAGAATGTTTTTTGATAGCTGGACCCCATTGACTTTCTTCACCACTTTTGTTATGGACCCATTTGTCTTCAGCAATTTTATGGGGTAGGTGAGCACACAATTAAATTAGATATTTTTTTTCTTTGTTGCCTGACACCAGATCATTTCAACACTTTGTGTTACACAGTCTGGTAATATTCAAAACAATCTATGCATAGAACATTGATCAAAAATAGTTTTGTCTGCAGATTAAATGAAGCAGCAAATGAAGATAGAAGGGATATACAGAGTGAGTGTACCAAAAAGAACTGGTGGACAACAGTCCTTTTCAAGAGGAAGCTTATGACCAACAACCTGGGAACTGAAAAAAAGACTCTCAAGCTCCACTGAAGGCATTAGCTAAAATTAAGGCTTTAGATACTGATGGAATACCAACTGAAAAGTTCTTACAAGCTGGTGAAGCACTGGAAGCAGTCATTTTCCACGGCAAGAATGTTGGAAGAGCTTATATGGGCAGCTCACTGAAAGAGATCCATATTTCTACTATCCCAAAGAATGGTGACCTAGCAGAATGCAGAAATTATTAAACAATATCATTAAGACCACATACAAATACAGTTTTGCTGAAGAATATTCAACAATGGTTGCAGCAGTACATTGACAGGGAGCTGCTAGAGGTTCAGGTCTGATTCAAAAGAGGATGAGACATGAGTAAGATCTTTGCTGACCACATGGATCTTGTCCAAGAGTAGAGAGGACCATGTTTGCTGTGGTTTTATTGATTCTAAAAAAGTATTTGATTGTGTGGAGCACAACAAATTATGGGTGTAAATATAAGGAACAGTAATTCCAAAATCCTTTACAATGCTCATGCAATACCTCTACATGGATCAAGAAAGAACTGTGCTGGCAAAACAAAGGTAAGCTGAACGATAGTGAAGTTTAATAGTATATGAGGGGCTGAGCCTCAGTGGTGTAGTGGTTGAGTGCGGGACTGCGGCCCACTGGCTTGGCGGTTCAAATCCAGCATCAGTTCTCAAGGATCAAGCTGGGCCTCTCACTCCCACCAGACAGCAGTGATGCCCCCTCCCCCAAATAGTATATGAGTTAGAGTTGACTCTCTGCATAATGATAACTTTGCGTATTCTAATTCATAAAAATGCATTCTTCTGTTCTAGTTCTGGATTCTTACCATGCTTCCTGCCATATAAAAAATATGGTCATCCTATAATAAATCAACAAGCAGGACCCCTTTTGTTGAGAGCAAAGGGGTAGGAGCAGAGACTCAAAACCTTGCTATAGACAATGGGACACCCCCTCACCAAGGGGTGACAGGGAAGGGATGAGTCAACAAAGGTTCAGTAAAGCAACCACAAAGCACACAATGTTCCTCTGTTTCCTGGAAGCTTCCTTATCCCCCACTGTCATAACCCCAGAACTGCCTTTCACTACAGGTTAGAACAGAGCATGTATAAGGCACAGATAGGAGTTCAACACACATGGAATCCAGGAAGAGCAATAGGAATAGAGATGTCAGAAGAGTAGGGAGAAGGTGGGAACAGATGTGAAGAAAGAGGAACTGATGGGAATGATTGACACATAACCACGCCACACTATCCTTCCAAGCGGATGAGGACCAGAAACCATGGTGGAAGGGAGATGGTGGTTGGTTTAAGCTATGACAATAAATATAATTTATAATTGATCAAGGGGTCATAGGGATGGGGAGGGGGAGGGAAAAAAGAGAAGCCAATACCAAGGATTTAATAGAAAGTAAATATCTAGAAAAGAATGAAGGCAACACATATGTACATGTGCTTGATACAATTGAGGTATGGATTGTTATAAGAATTGTAAGAACCTCAAATAAAACAATCTTTTAATAACAGCAAAAACAAAATGTAAGATAATGGACAGAAAAATCTCCTTCTGAAAACATTTCTTTCTCAATCCATTCTCATCTTTGAAGTTCTTGAAGTCACTATGTCGTCATAGAGGTAAAGAATTTGGCATTTATTTGATCGCTACTAAAATAGCTAAATAGAGTCCAGTTTTTGCTAACCTGAGGAAGTTTCTGAACTTTACTGAGTTTCAGTTTCCTTACCTAAGCTGAATAATGACAAAAATGCTAATTATTTGATAAGATTGCTGTGGAAAGTAATGGAAATAAATCATGTAAAATATTTGGCACACTATTAAGGTACTATGTTCATACGTAGTGAACATTAGCTGTCATTGTTGTTAGATCCTATCTAGTCCTCTCTAACTCATAGTATCCATATGATAGATAGAAGGGAAAAATGTCCAGACCTGAGCCATTTCACAACTTTTCTCATCATTGTAGTTACAGTTTTGATATCAATCTCATTGAGATCCTTCTTTTTTCACCAAGCATTTTAGCTAACTTCTAATTTTGTGACATTGGGTTTTATACCCATCTTTAATGGAAAGTTAAGAGTTTAAAATAAAATAAATGAAAAATGTTCTTGCATTGCCACAGCTCTTAGATGAGATAACTTTTTGTCAAAGAAAGCAAAAGAGGAGATGTAAAAGGCAGGGATTTTGTTTGATTTGGGGACAGAACAGCAATTTTTCCAAATAGAGTAAAAGAATAGCACCTCCCACTGGGCAGAGAATTTGTAAAGTGGATTGCTGAGTCTCTCTAGACACCAAAATATAGTAGTTAGGGCAGATGCCAGGAACAGCACTAAGGAGGGAGCACATGAAATGCAAACTCTCTAGAGGGCTCAGCAAGTGGCAACAGCAAGATTAAACTACAATGAGCATGTGTTGCACAGAAATTATTTTTAGATTAAGTTTAGAAATTCAACAGAAGCTAGAGCAGTGAAGACAATATATAGTTTTAATTGGCAACTACCACTTAGCAAACATATATAAACTGGAGAGAGAGAAAGAGAGAGAGAGAGAGAGAGAGAGAATATTTATTGGAGACCCAAAATTGGCAGGGTGACTAAAACTCTCATGGAAGGCACAAAGTTACCATAACTAGAATATACATCCCGGGAAGCATTTCCATTTCATTTGACACCCACATAGAGAATAGAAAAACAAAGCACAGTAAATTAAGTTGGATTTATAAAAGAGGGTAGTGGGAAAAAAAATGGTGGTAGAGATTCCTAACCTCCTAGGTAAGGAGGAATTAATGCTCAAATTAAAAGAATTAATATGCTTTTTGCTTGGCAAATTAAGGTGTCATCAAAGTGTTCTCAATTAATTTCATTTGTATTAAGATTGCCAACTAATAATCATCACAGGGAACTATATACTTAAAAACAAAAACACAGGTCTTAACATGTATTTGGACATTATACTAATCCCAAATTAGTAGTTAATTTTATTTAGTTGAACCCATTTGTATTGCCCCTAACCTATAAAATTTGAGATGTAATAGATTAATATGGCCCCTCTAGCCATAATTCCTTATGTGAAGTATTATAGTTCTGAAACTCTATGCCTCTGTGTTCCATTTTGATGGAGGTTTTCTGAGACAGGAGTAAAGTAAGGTTAAGTCATGACCTTCACAGCAGGTGTGAACTCAATCACAGCCTTCATTTCCTTGGGGCATCTGTAAGACAGCTGCCAGGGAGTTGGTCCTGGTCCATAGCAACCTGATACACAGAGAGGAGCTCTTATCAAGGACTCCCGTAGAAAATATTTGGAAATTTAAGATGGCAGCATGTGCACAAATGTGCTTGATACAAACGATGTATCGAATGTTATAAGAGCGGTAAGAACCCCAATAAAATTCGTGAAAAAAAAAGAAAAAAAAGAATGACATCATGCCTGCTCTTGAGCTATCCTCACAACTGTTCTCATGCTGGAAGCCATTGTTGCAGCCACCATGAGACCCCATTTCCTTGAGGACTTTCCTCTTCTTTGCTTCCTCAAGCCATACTTTACCAAACAGGGTTTCCTTCTGTGGGGACCACCAAGTCCTGACAACATGTCCTAAGTGTGTAAGATGAAGTCTTAACATTCTCTAAGGATAACTCTGGGTAAATATCTTCCAAGACAGATTCTCTTGTTTTTTTGACAACCCATAATAATTTTCATAATCTTCTCCAGGAAAACTTAAATGAACCTTTTCTTCTATGGACATCCTTAATCAATATCACATTCACGTGCACGTGAGACAGTTGAAATTATCATGATTTGGGTCAGCTGCATCTTAGTCCTCAAACTAATATCCTTGGTTTTCAATACTCTAAAGTGGTCTCATGCAGCAGATTTCCCTAATGCAGCACATTTTTTGATTTTTTTTGACTGCCATTTCTATAAACATTGATTGTGGGTTCAAGTAAGAGAAAACCATTGAAAACTTCAGTCCTTTCTATATTTACCATAATGGTAACTATTGGTTCAGTTGTGAGGATTTGGGTGCTGATATTGAGTTTTTATCCATATTTAAGGTTTCAATCCTTCATCACCACCAGAAAGTGCTTAGACTCCACATCGGTTAGCAAGCAAGTTTGTGTCATCTGCATATCACAGGTTGTTAATAAGCCTTCTCTAATCCTGCTGCCATATTCTTCTTAAAATGAATCTGATGATTCGCCCATTAGACAGATTGAACAAGTAGGTGAGAGACAGCAAGCCTGACACAAACCTTTCCTGAGTTTAAACCATGCAGCATTCCCTTTTGTTGTTTGCCAGGCTGCTTCTTGATCCATGTATAAGTTTTGCAAGCACACAAATGAAGAGTTCTGGAATTCTCAATCTACTCAAAGTGATCCAGAGTTGTTTTCTTTTTAACCAGTTACACAGTTGAATGCCATAGCATAGTCTACAAAACACAAGCAAACACCAAACATCTTTTTATTGAAATTATTTTATTGAGGGCTCATCCAATTCTTATGGTGTTCAACACATACGTCAATTGCATGCTGTAGACATTTGCACATTTGTTGCCATCATCAATCTCGAAACATCCTCATTCCACTTAGGCCCCTGGTATCAGCTTCCCATATTGCCTCTCCCTCCCCACACTCCTTCCCCCATTAACCCTTAATCATTTGCAAATTATCATTATTTTGTTACATCATAACCTATCCGATGTGTCCCTTCACCCATTTCCCCATTGTCTGTAACCCAGGGAGGAGGTTAAATGTAGATCCTTGTAATTGATTCCCTATTTCTACTCCACCTTCCCTCCACTCCGCAATATCACAACTCTCACCACTGATCCTGAAGGGATCATCTGTCCTGAATTTCATGTTTCAGGCTCCTATCTGTTTCAGTGTACATTCCGTGGTCCAGCTGGATTTGTAAGGTAGATTTGGGATCATGATAGTATGTGGGAGAAAGCATTTAAGAACTAGAGGAAAGTTGCATATTTCATTGTTGCTACACTGTACTTTGACTCACTCATCTTCTCCCTGAGACTCCTCTCTGTAAGGGGATGTCACTACACCTATTGATGGGATTTGGGTCCCCAATCTGTATACCCCTTCATTTATAATGATATCATTTCTAGTTCTTTGATGTCTGATACCCGATCCCTTCAACACCTGGTCATCACACAGGCTGGTGTGCTTCTTCCATGTGGACTTTCTTGCTTCTGAGTTAGATAATTGTTTACTTTTAAGTCTTTAAGCTCCTCATGCTATATCTTTTCTAGCCAGGCACCATCAGCTATTTTCAACATTTTTACTTATGCACACATTTGTCTTCAGTGATCTCATCAGGAAGGTGAGCATCATGGAATGACAATCTAATAGAACAAAGTGTTCTTGTACTGAGGAAGTACCTGAGTGAAGATGCAATGCCCATCTGCTGTCTTAATATTAATCCTATAAGTATATGCACATAGATCTATTTCCCATATATAAATATATACACCTCTGTACATTCTTGGGTCTATATATGCCCTTTACCTACCAATTATTTCCTCTATTTCCTTTTACTTTCCTCTTTTCCCACTATCATGCTCAGCCTCCATTTGGGTTTCAGCATTTTCTCTCTGTTACATTACTCCTTATCAATCCCTATCAGGCCTCTCACACCCAGCTTATAACTGGTTTTGAATCACTTGTTCGCTTACCACCTACTTTCCCCCTTCCCTCCATCTCTAATACCCCCACCCCCTCGAACCATTAGTCTCATTGCTTCTCCTCCAGCCTATCTTATCTATATATAACTCCAGAGATAAAAATATGTACAGAAAAACAAGACATCCTAAGGTGAAGTGACCAAAGAAAATAAAACAAGAATAACAAAAAAGATCATGTCCATAAGTTTTAAAAAATGATAACAAAATAAAAACCTGTAAATAATTCAAGGTCTGTTCCTTGACCTCCAGAAGTGTCCCCTGGTTGAATCCAATGAGGTGCCACACACTGGCCCCAAATTATATCCTTGGCACTCCCTTGGGAACTCCATGCTCTGTGCACACCCTTAGTGTTTTGCCATGGTGTGGTTGGGTCAGACAGGGTGCATAGCCAACGCTGCTTCTTCTCCATTGCTGTCCCTGTAGGTAGGGCCTTGGGTGAGTGAGGGACAACATGTTTCATAGTGAGGCTGGTCATTTGGTCTTCTCTGTGCATTGGCTGTTCTGAGTGGGAATATTGTCCTCCACGCTCAGTTGGCAAGGATGCACTCCATTCTCTCTTCTTCCCCTTTCATTTGTTCTTGTGTGTTCTGGTCAAGCATGCCCCACTCCCCAAGCCAAAGCTTCAGTGCTGCCCTCCAAGGCAAACTCCCCTGTGGGGAGAGGCAGCTGCCCCCAAAGTTGAGATTGGGGTTGGGCCATCATACCCCTCGACTGGATCCCCACACCATGGTATCATGCTACATTCACATCCTGGAACACCGGGTTTAAGATTGATCCCTCTTTCTCTGTGGAGATGTCAACAATACACTTCCCTTGGGTGGTTTAGTATCCCATTCCCTCTCTACACATCATCTCTGCCCACCGCCCAGAGGTTGGCTACCATATTTAGCTCTGGATTTTGTCTGGCCTCTGCCATACTACCTGGGCCTCCCCCAGGAATTTCTGTGTACAGTAGCTTTTTCCCTTTGCCCCTTTTGCATTTTTTAAAGCTCACCTCAGTGAATTCATGTTGTACATATCCTTTTGTGCTCATATTCTTGCTTCACTTAGCATAATTTCCTCCAGTTCTTCTCATGTGGCGATGTGCTTCATGCATTCATCACTGCTTTTCAGCAATGCATAGTACTCAATTGTATGTATGTACCACAGCTTTTTAATGCATTTATCATTTGATGGAAATTTGGGCTGCTTCCAATTGTGAACTGTGCTGTGATGAACCTTGGAGCACAGATGTCTGGTCGTGGCTTGTGTCTTGCCTCTTCTGCGTATATATGTCCAGTAGGGGGTTTGCTGGGTCATATGGTAGCTCAATTTCCATCTGTTTTAGAAATAACACAATTGAATTCCATAGTGGCTGTTCACACACATAGGGCCATCAGCAGTGTATAAGAGTTCCTGTCTCCCACAGCCCCTCCAACACTTGTTACTTTCTGATTTTTTGAATTGGTCTGTCCCTGAGGGTGTTAGGTAGTATTTCATTGATGTTTTGATCTGCATTTCTCTTATGACTAATGATAAGGAATATTTTCTCATATGTTTATTAACCATTTGGATTTCTGCATCTGTGAAACTTCTGTTTAGGTCCTTAACTCACCTCCTCAGTTGGCAGTTAGTTTTGTTCTTTTTGGAAGCTATCATGGTATTGTAGATTTAAGCAATAAGGCCTTTATCCAATTTCTCATTGCTAAATGTGTTTTTCCAGTCCATGGACTCTCTTATTACTCTCTTGGTGAATTCTTTCCATGTGCACAATGTTTTAGCTTCAGTTTTAGCTTTGTCAATTTGTGCATCCTCTATATTTGTGTCCTTCCTTATTTTTCTGATAGCCTATGTAATTCCTGTGTGAAAGCTCTCAGGTTGTCCCAATTCCCTCATTGATAGTCCTAATAGTTTGGGGGTTTTACTTTAAGGTATGTTATCAACCTTGAGTTTATTCTGGTGAATGCTGTGAGGTATGGGTTTTGCTTCATTTTTCTACAGGTAGATATCCATTTTTTTCCCAGCACCACTCATTGAAGAGGGCATCTGTGTCCCATTTGAAAATTTTGGAGCCCTTATCAAAGATCAGTTGTCTGTATGCTGATGATTTTATCCCTGTGTTTTCAGTTCTTTTCCATCATTCTGGGTATCTATCATTCTGCCAATAGCATGCTTTTTGACCACTGTGACTGTATAAAATGTGCTGAAGTAGGTAAACCATCTCTCCCATTGTGTCCTTCTTCTTGAGAGTTCTCTTCTCTTCCCTCTTCATATGAAGTTGGTAATCATTTTTTCTCCATTTCTTTGAAAAACAAAGAAGGTAATTGTATCAGAATTGCATTAAACTTATATAATGCCTTGGGCAGAACAGACATGCTTACTATATTGAGTTTTCCAATCCACGAGCAAGGAATATTCTTCCATTTTTTGAGGTTACTCTTGGTTTCTTTGAAAAGTGTTCTGTAATTTCCCTCATACATATCTTTTAGTCAGGTGTATCCCTAGATATTTCAATTTGTGTATGGCTATTGTGAAGGGTACCACTTTTTTTAGTCTCTTCTTCCATGGTCGTATCCGATGTGTATAGCAGTCTGATAGACTTCTGATTGTTGATCTTGTATCCTGACATTCTGCCATACTCCTCTATTGCTTCCAGTACTCCCTTTTTGGAGATTTTGGGATTTTCCACATATAAAATCATATAATCTGAAAATAATGAGGGTTCCACTTCTACTTTCTCCAGGCAAATACCTTTGATGTCTTTCCTTTGCCTTATGCTGTTAGATAAAACCTCCAGTATAATATTAAATAAGAGTGTGGACAGGGGACTTTCTTGTCTTGATCCCTTTTTCAGTGGGATTATGTTCATTTTTTCTCCATTTACTATCATGTTGGCTCTTGTATTGTCTTAAGAATTTTCCTCCCATTCCTATCTTCTCAAGTGTCTTAAACAGGAATTGATGCTGGATGTTGTCGAATGCTTTTCCCGCATCTATTGATATTTTCATGTGGTTCTCATAGCTCTTTTTCATGTCAATGTGGCAAATGATACTAATGGTCTTTCATATGTTGAACCATCCCTGCCTTCCTGGTGTGAACACCACTTGGTCATGGTGAATTATTTGTTTCATATACTTTTGTATTCTATTGGCGACTATTTTATTAAGGATTTTTGCATCAGTATGCATTAGGGATATTGGTCTGTAGTTCTCAATTTTTGTGGAATCCTTGCCCGGTTTCGGTATCAGTGTTATACTAGCTTCATAGAGGAAGTTTGGGAGTTTGCCATCTTTTTCTATGTTTTGGAAGAATTTGTGTAGGATTGGTGTCAGTTCTTCCTTGATAGAATTCTCATGTAAAGCCATCTGGTCTAGCTGAGTTTTTTGTTGGCAATCCCTTGATAATCTTGTCTTCTTGTTCTATTGCTATGGGTCTATTGAGATTCTTGACATCCATTGAGGATAGTCTAAGGAGGGACTGTTTTTCCAAGAATTTGTCCATGTCTTCTAAGTTGTTGAATTCATTGAAGTACAGTCCTTTGTAGTACTGTGTAATTATCCTTTTTATTTCGTTAGGGTCAGTTGTAATATCCTCTCTTTCATCCCTCATTCTTGCTATTGAATTCACCTCCCCCCCTTTTTTTGGTTAAATCTGCCAGTGGTTTGTCAATGGTGTTAATCCTTCCAAAGAACCAACCTTTAGAAGCATTAATTTTCCCATTGTTTTCTTATTTTACCTGTCCTGAATCTCAGCCCTGATTTTTATTATTTCTTTTCTTTTGCTTTTAGAGGGATTGTCCTGCTCACTCTGCTCTAGTTGTAAATTTTGTGCCAGTATATCAGTTATTAGACGCTCTTCCTTTTTCAGGTGTGAATGTATTACTATTACTATGAAACTTCCTCTGATAACTGCCTTTGCTGTGTTCCATAAGTTTTGGTATGTGATGTTTTCATTCTCATTGGTTTCTAGAAATTTGCTAATTTCATCTCTGATCTGGGCCAGTGTGCAGTCCTTTTGCAATAGAGAGTTATTAATTCTCCAATTATTTGCTCTTGTTTTCTTCATCTTTCTTTTGTTAATTTCCAGCCTTATGACACAGTGATCTGAAAAAGAGGTCTGTATGATATCAATGTTCTTAAATTTATGTAGATTTGCATTCTGGCCCAGCATGTGGTCTGTCTTTGAATATATGCCATGTGGCAAGCAAAGATCTTTTTGGATTTCTCGACTTTCAGCTAAGATCCACCTGACATCAGCAATGACATCCCCTTTTCCACATTCTCTTATGAATTCCACCTGTACCTCTTGAAGTTCCCTGTCAATAACTGTTGTTACTACTGTTGGATGGTTTTCAGCGAAATTATACTGGCATGTGATATAAATGTTCTTGTTCAATAGTTTCAACAACCTGTTTGGTCACCTTTCTTGGGCATGGGTAAAATAAAGATCTCTTTCAGTCTGTTGGCCAAATAGCGTCTTCCAAATTTCCTGGCATAATCGAGTGAATGCTTCCAGTACTCCATAAGCTTGTTGAAAGATTTCAATTGGTGTTTCATCAATTCCTAGAGTCTTGTTTTGGCTAATCCTTTTAGTGCAGGTTGAGCTTTTTCCTTAACCCCCATTGGCTCTTATCATATGCTACCTCTTGAAATGTTAGTGGAATGTCAACAGTTATTATTATTATTTTTAACCAAAGTGTGCAACTTAAAGCATCATGCCTCATTTTCTTTTAACAAGAGCCACACTTCCATCAAAGTCATCCCTAGAGTCATCTGGAAAACATAGAGAGATTTCAGGACTTAGAGAAGCATATTTAAGATCTCTGTCTGAAGATTCCTGAGACACCAGAGACCATGGCACAGAGATTTATGCTGACACCACAGGACTGTGGTAAGGACTATAGGCAGGCTGCCTTTTAGACTCAGAAGTCTTCATTGGACAAGGTAGCTGAGATGCTGGGGACCACAGAGAGACTTGTCTTCTGTCAGAGAAGTGTTTCTATGGATCAAACAACTACATTCTTCTCTTTACTGATCCTGGCTGTGGTTACCTATTAGCTTTCTTAGTTAGCCCTAATAAACTTGATTGTGATTCTTGTTGTTGAGTTCTGTGTGGTGATTTCTGTAATAATGGAACTCAGCATAGAGGTAGAGAGCCAGAAGAGGATAAAGAAAGTTGGAGGGTGCAGGCATCTCTGGACCCTGCCAAGTGCCATCAGAGAAGCCAGAGAAGATCAGATATGGTCAGGCCCTTTGGGCAGTTTATTGCAAAGGGAAGTAGCTACACTAGACTTGCAATAGTCAAATTTGAATTTAAATTTTTAGTGGGGTCCTCCAAATCAAGAGATTATGAAAACTGCATCAAAATTAAGTAAAGCACAAAATCTGTAGATGAGCAACTTGAATAAGAAAGGGTACGATTATCTTGTCTGAAGAATGTAAACATTTCGAGATCAGAGGTAGTCTTTGATCTTCTGTTTTGCTTTACAGCAGCAGGCTAGTCTCATAAATGCTATTCTAGGTTTAGTCAATTTATCTCACCTCTTACTGATTCTCAGTGTGGAACTTTCAGTCTAGTCTGGCTGACTGCTCCCTCAGTTTCACATTGGCCCCCATCCTTCTAGCTTCTGAGCCTGTCCTGTGTGCTCACACCATTCTCAGTCTTTGTATAATGGTTCCTAATTTGTACTTCTCTTCTGACAAAATCTTGCTACCCCTTCAAATCTTGCTAAATCTCCTGACCTATTTGCTATCACTGATATCCTTTGCACATATTTTTGAATCAACCATATAATTTAATGCTTTATTTTATTTTATGGCCTTTTAAACATCTCATGTATGTAAATCATGTCTAGCCAACAAGCTTAGAAGTTCTTTTAGTAAAGAGCACAGGCCTCCTTCTTTCAGGTCTATGCTAGACAGTCAATAAATATTTACTTATTGATTGCTTAATATGCTTCCTAATGCATATAAGTTACTCTTAGGAAGCAATCATGCAGGGAAAGAAGCTGGCTTGAAAAAAAACATTGATGCAGGAGAAAGTTGAACAAAGACTGGATCAAAAACAAACCTTGCATTAACCGTAGCAAATGACATGATTAACACCTTTTCTGGCAGCCTTGCAGCTTGAATTTGATAAAGGAAAGTAATTTCTCTAAAGAACCAAAAGCTAAATTGAATGATTGAATTTAACTCCACAGTGTAAGTCTGTGTTAGTAGATTTTTTAAAAGATGACATTCGAGTGTATTTTTTTTTTTTTTTTTTTTTTTTTTAGGCATCACTGCCCTGGTGGTGGGAGTAGGAGGCCCAGCCTTTGCTCCTGGGAGCCGGAATCGAACCTCCATCCCAGTGGGCCGCAGTCCCGCGCACAACCACTACGCCACCGGGGCTCAGCCCTCGAGTGTATTTTAAGTGCAATGCATCAATCTGCCATTGAGCTAATGAACTTCAAGTTAAAAATCACTGAGGAGTTCAGTATAGATGACTCCTTCAAGTATCCTTGGGGAGACAAGATGTGTAGGTAATTGAATGAAAATCTATCTTGACTGACCTCAATGACAACAATGTCCAACTCACATAACAAATTACCTAAAGTCTTTAATGGACTATTTTTTAATTGCTTTATAAGTGTTAATGGTGACTTCAGGGGAAGAGAGTGTTTCTTATTTGTCTATTACACATCAAAAGAAATGAATTACTAGTTGTGTGAGTTGCAATATAACTGGTGTATTACAATTAGCATCAATAGCTCTAGTTTAAATTTCATCAAAGGGGAAAAAAGCACATTTGGCTGTCTTTTACTTTGCCTAATCTCCCTGTCTTTATGAATGCCTTGAGATTATGGGATCAAATTAGTTCAACCATAAAATGTGAGAATAAATGAAGAATCAGTGACTGTAAACTAATAAAAAGGCAAATAAACAGAGAAACACCTTTTCCTATGAGTTCTAGTAGGCTTGCATCCAAACTCATGGCTCAATTAAAATATGATTCTCCTTTTTTCTTTAGGGAAGCGTAAATGTTTAGAAACTGTTACACAAATAATAAATTATTGATGAATTATAAAATGAATGCATCTCTGAAAGATAGTGAGGATTCATGTAATTATATAATGCTGAAATACATGGAAATATTAATTTAAAAATTATATTCATGTTTGACCAAATGTTGACTTGAGTATCTGTGCTCAGATCACACCAAATATTTGACATGTATATTTCAGGGTGACATCCCAAATTTAAAATGTCAGAATTTCTGAAGGTGAGAACTAGATTTTATTTTCTAAGTTAACATAGCTAATGTTTTAAGAAAAACATTGTCTTTTAGGTAGAGGTTTACACTTCAGATTGTTACATTCGCATTTCAAAATCTAAATTACTAGTCAACATTTCACATTCCCCCATCAATTTATGTCATCTCATTTCCTTGATTTTGCTGAAATCATTGAACAACAGTTACTGTAGAATATTGACTGGACACTACAAGAGGTTTAGGTTTGATTCAGAGGAGGGATTTGAATGACTCATATCATTGCTGATGCCAGATGGATTTTGGCTAAAAGCAGAGAATACCAGAAAGATGTTTCCTTCTGTTTTATTGACTATGCCAAAACATTCAACTGTGTGGCTCATAACAAACTTTAGATAACTTTAGGAAGACAGGGAATTTCATAACACTTCATTGTGCTCACATATAACTTGTACATAGCTTAAAAGTCAGTTCTGTGAGCAGAACAAAGAAATACAGCCTGGTTTAAATTTGGGGAAAGTGTGTATCAAGGTTGTATTCTCTCATTATGCAATCAGGTCTGTATGCAGAGTAAGTTATGTGAGAACCTGGCTTATAGGAAGAAAAATGAGATATCAAGATCAAAGGAATACTAACAGCCTACAGAATGTAAATGAGACAATCTTGCTTACTAAAAGTGAAGATGAATTGAAGCACTTTCTGTTGGAGATCAAGGATTAAAGCCATAAGTATAGATTACAAGGCAACATCATTAAGAGCCAACCCCCCACAAGTGGACTATAAGCCAATATAATGATACATTGATAACAAGTGCAAGGATGAATCAGGACCTGACAGTGTTTTGTTGTTTTGTCCTAAGATTATTATGGGTTGGAACTGACTCAACGACAACTAACAGCAGCAACTGCAACATATTGAAGGTTGTATTTTCATACTTATGAATTAGTTTTAATTATCTTCATCTTCAACTTTAACTTACATATGAGATCTTGAAGGTCTGTTCCTGGCTTGGATTAAATGCTACTATTGAGCTTCTAGACTCTATATTCTTACAGATGTAGCTGACTTGGTCCTTGTGGATTCCTTCTGGAGAAATAGATGAAGAATTTCCTTTTTTGCTATTGAAAAATATATTTGCCATGAACAAGTAACTGGTCTTGAAAAATTCTAGCATGCAATCCCTACTTTTGTTTCAGTCACCAAGACCTTATATTCCAAATATTGTTTCTTCCTCTTGGTTTCTAACTTTCGTATTGCCATCATCTATAATTTTGAATGTACGTGATTGCATGTTCATCAATTTCAGGCTGAAGAACTTGGTAGACTTCTTCAATTTCTACATCACTAGCTTTGGAGGTTGGTGAATGAATTGAAATAATAGCTGTGTTGATTGTATGGGTTTACACTGTGGCTGTAACAATGGGCTCAAGCATGAGAACAATGGTCAGGATGGTGCAGGACTGTGAAATAGTTTGTCTTGTTTATTGTGCAGTTATGGAACAGAACTGACAAATGGTATCTAAAAACAACAATAACAACATGCCTTGATTGGATTTCCTCGAAAGGCGATAGATATAATTCCATTGCAGATAGTATCGTACTTCATAGAATATCTTAAATATTCTTTTGGACAATAAAAGCAAAGCCATTTCTTTAGATTGCGTCATCTCCAGCACAGTTAACTATTTGATTTTCTGCTTCAAAATGGCAAGCATTAGTCCATTACAGTTTGCTCATGCTCGGGGTGTGGATTTTTACGGCTTCCATTTCATTGTGGAAGACTTCCAATTTCTTAGGTTCATATTTCACATTTTCAAATTCTTATTATTAGTAGATATTTTAAGTGTTTCTTCTTAATTAGACTTATGCCCCGATAGCAAATGAAGACCCTGAAGGCTTTCCTACCTCACACTCAACTCTCCTCAGGCCACCATGGTCAATTCTTTTTTGGAAAAGAAGTTTGGTCACATGTTGACTGCATTCTAACTCCAGGGGTCTATCCTCTGACACCGTGTTTGAGAATGTTCTACTTCCATTCCTTACACCTTCGGTGTCTGACAATGTTGCACTGTAATGTATATGGTTTGAAGTGACTTTTCCTCTGCAGTAAGCAGTGATTCCTTCTTAGTAGGTTGCTTTAAGTCTGGAGGCTCTGCTGAAACCTCTTCATGTTGTTTGACCCTGCTGGCCTTTGAGATTCTAGTGACATGGCTTTCATCATCACAACAATATATTGACCAACACAGTAGGGCAAAATGACAGTCAAAGGAAGGTGATAGGCATAGTTAGTTTCGGAATAGGATGAATGGCAATGGAGATGGAGTCATATTTGACCTTTGTTTTGTAGCAATAAACCTTGGGAACTGTAGATCATATGTGCGCCCAGACTATTTTCTTCAGCTATCATTGCTAGGAATGTAAATTCTACAATACTTAAATATGGTTATGAGGATGTTTAATAGTTTAAACTTAAATAGTTTAATTTCAAAGAAAACAAGTCATTCCAATAAAGCAAGGGAATATTGCATGGTTTAAAATAAGAAAAGTTGTGAGTCAATGTTGATTTTTTTCAACCTATTCAACTTTTATACTAAACAAATAATCTGAGAACTGAAATATGTAAAGAACAAGACAGAAGGATTAAAGGAAGTCTTTATATATGACTACTTTATATATGACTGTAGGAAAAAC
Organism: Nesogale talazaci; assembly: GCA_004026705.1. Classification (NCBI taxonomy): domain Eukaryota; kingdom Metazoa; phylum Chordata; class Mammalia; order Afrosoricida; family Tenrecidae; genus Nesogale; species Nesogale talazaci. The sequence goes on from PVJH01006065.1 coordinate 69,317, forward strand.
TCCAACTAATTTATCTATCAAACAAACAATCAAACAAAAAACAAAACTCTTTTTAGGACAGTGACATAGAAGCAAACCTCTGGTCTCCCTCCTGTCCCTGCCAAAGGAAGGCTGCACAAAGGCATTTAAGGCCAGCAGACCATGCTGAAAGGCATGTCCCCCAGTCAGCCCAAGACATTGAGGTGGAAAAGGCAGTTCAAATATCCCTTGAAGTATTCCCCCAGGAACCACATTCCTCCTGAACACTGAGTCAAAGAAGATTGAAGCTAACAACACACTTGTGCTCATTGTGCATGTCAAGACCAACAAGCACCTGATCAAACAGACTGTGAAGAAGCTCTGTGTCACTGATGTAGTCAAGGTCAACATTTTGATCAAACCTGACAGCAAGAAGGTGTCTGATTGGCTCCTTACTATTACACTTTAGGTGTTGCCAACAAGATCAGAATAATCTAATCTGCATCCAGCTGGCTAATGCTAAATATAAATTTAAAAAGAAAACCCTAACCAACTGAATAGATAAGTCAAAACCCATCAGACTACCATTGCATGGTCATATGCATAAGGCCCTTCAGGTGATTTTCAAGGCTCTGAATCTGTACAGAAGCAGATAGCCTGATCTGCCTGGGTTTAAATTGCCAACATTGTGGTTAGCAAACCAATGCTTACCTGACAATGGCACCTTTAGCCATCAATGTCTTCATTTCCAATAAGAATGATCTTAAATGAGGCATTGATTTCATTTCATAGTCATTGTCTCATAAAAGAATGGCTAGAGACCATTTTATGATATTTAGATGGGGGGGCAGGAAATTTTTTTTTGACAAACAGTAACATAGATATGTGTACTAGAATGTTATTTGAAAGTTAAGTCATTTCCCCCCAAATATTTATTGTGAAATACTTCCATGAAAGAAAAATACTTTTCGTATAAAACCTAGAACTTCCACATTTAAATGATATTTCAAATTACAAATTGCTCCTTTTTAGAGTTTGACTTTTATAGTCAAGAAACATTGAAAATTCAGAAAATTATCACCCCGTTATTTACAGTCTTGTGTGCTACAAATATAGATCCAGGGTTATAGCTAGAGTGGGATTTAGGAGCAGTGATTGCGAGGATGGATCAGTACTATTGTGCATCTGTTGTGCACAGGGTCTCGAGGGGCTGAGCTAACTCAATGACACCTCACAGCAAGCACATTTTTTATTGTTTAAAATGCATGCATTTTTATTACGTATGTTTAACCTCAAATAACAAACCCACAGCCATCAACTCAATTCTGGCACGTGGAGACCCAAAAGGACAGAGGAGAACTTCTCTATAGAATTTTCAAGACGGTAAATCTTTAATAAAGCCAACAGCTATATTCTCCCTGTTGAATGCTTGGTGGTGCTGGACTGCTGGCTTTATGGTTTGTAACCCAACGCTTAACCGACTGTCTCACCAAATGTCCTAATATATTAAAAATACATAACTAACCAAACACCTAAAAAGCAAACTCATTGCCATCTAGTTGATTCCAACTCAGAGAGACCCTATTGGACAAAATAAACCTGCCCCTATGAGTTTTATGAGAGTAGAAGATCTCTTTCTATTTAAAGTGATTCTAAGTACAAATATATACTATTAATTAAATCGAATTTTCTATGTACTGGACTTTGATGACTTTGCTCCATTCAACTGCTTAGTTGTAGTGTTCGGCTAATGGTTGAGTTTGAAGTAAAATAAGCTTGGCATTAAGATTATGGTTGATTGTCATCATTGCACATTAATTTTCCTTCTGATTCTTGTTTATTATGTATTATTTTAGTTTTCATATTGCTAACCATGCTTAAATATTTTAGTCTTCCCATTTTCCAGAACTGATATTGATTTTGTTACTCAATACTTTAATGTATTTATTCCTGAAGTTATTATTAAACTTTAGTTGTTCTCATTGCTTTTACTGTGCTGTTTCAATTATGATTTAATTACTTTAACTTGGATCAGAGCATACATTTTCTAATTGATCTTCCTTGCATCTATTTTTCTCCTTCTTCAATCTCTCCTATTTTCTTGATAATAAGGAGTTCAGAACAAATTCTTTAGCATTGACCTCCAGTATAGATTTGTATTATTACCACAGACACACTGAATTAGAACTGATAGTTTAACAAGATCACTAAGTGATTTTTATGTATAGTTAAGAATCATCTGGGAATTGATATGAATAGAAATTTTATTAAACCACAGATTTTGATTCAGTATATCTGAAGTAAAAATCAAATTCTCACCAGTGATAAAACAAGAATAATTTAGTGTGAAACACTGAAGCTAACACTGTCCTTTCTTCATGCCATTTGATTAAAATGGTCAATATGTTGTAATGAATTTAGCATGTATAAAAGTCAAGGAAGTCATACTGAAAATTGTGAAGTTCAGAAAAGAAGATGACAAAAAAATAATCAAAAGAGGAGTTCTGTTTGCATCGTGGTGAAAGTCCTGGACCCAAAGGTTGCCTATTCAAGCATATAAACTCCGCCCCCAGGGGGAAAAATGAGCTTCTCTAAAGATATGCAGTCTCAGAGTCCATGTTGGGCAGTATTACTCTCTCCTATAGAGTGGGAGTTATGTATTGGACTGCTTATCACAAGGTCAGTAGTTGAAATCACAATCCTCCATAAGGGAGAAAAAAGTGAGGCTTTCTACTCACATTTGTTCTTGTACAGATAAGAACTTTGGACACACAGAACCCAGGACAGAGAAACAGCTCAGGAACAGTTATGGGTGAAGCAACACCAAGAGTGTAAGTTAGAGAAAGGTGGGGGGGAGAAAGGGGAAACTGATCAGAATGAACAATGTATAAGGCATTTCCCCCACCCGCCTCCCCTTCACACACACACACACACACACACACACACACACACACATACACCAAGATGATGAAAACAGAAACCTGGGTGATGGGAGACAGTGGGCAGTGTAATATATGAGAATAATAATAATTTATCATTTATCAAAGGTTCATATCAGTGAGAGGGTGCAGGAGGGAGGGGGAAAAAGAGAAGCTGATAGCAAGGACTCAAGTAGAAAGAAAATGTTTTGCATAAGATGATGGCAACATATGTACAAATATGCTTGATGCAATGGATGCATGAATTATTACAAGAGTAGTAAGAGCGCCCAATGAAATTATTTATCAAAATAAAAAAAAATTTTGTTGTTTTTGTTGTTAAATGACATTAAGTTGATTCCAATGCATAGCGACCCTATGCACAACACAATGATACACTCTTTCATCCTATGACATCCTCACAAACCCTCCTATGCTTGAAGTCATTGTTGCAGTCACAATGTCAATCCTATCTATCTAACTGAGAAGTTTCCTCTCTTTTTCTGTCCCTCTTCTTTACCTGGGATGTTCTTCTCTTGGGATGGGTCTCTCCTGACAATATATCCAGATTACTTGAAGCAAAGTCATGCCATTCTTTCCTCTAAGGGGTGCTCTGGCCATATCTCTTCCAAAACAGATTTGTTTGTCCTTTTGGCAGTCCACTGCGCTTTCAATATTCTTTACCAGGATGGCAATTGAAACACTTAGATTCTTTTCCGGATTTCTTTTCCAATATTCAACTTTCAGCCTATGAGACAACTGAAAATCCCAAGCCTCAGCTAAGGCACATTTTAGTTTTCAGAGTAATCCTAGCTTTTCAACACTCTACAAGAGGTCTTGCAGAGCAGACTCACCCAACACAACAGATCTTTTGATCTCCTCTCTGCTGCTTCCATAAGCAATGACTGGCACTAAGAAGGCAAAATTCTTGACAACTTCAAACTTTCTCCATATAGCATGATGTTACTTATTTGCCCAATTGTGATGATTTTGATTTTCCTGAAGTTTAGTTGTAATCTATGTTGATAGACACCTTATCCCTCTTCATCAGTAAGGTTTTCAATTCCTCCTCACTTTCGGCAAGCAAGTTTGTGTCATCTGCTCACTACAGGCTGGTCGTAAAACTGCCTCCAATCCTGATGCCACATTCTTCTTCATATACTTCACTTCTTCTGATGAGTTTCTCAGCATACAGACTAAGTATTATGAGAAGATACAACCCTGATGCAAACCTTTCTTGATCTAAGACCACGCAACATCCCCTTGTTCTCTTCTCCCAACTGGCTTTCGATTCATGTGCAAGTCGCAAGGGAGCACAATGAAGTGTTCTAGAATAACACACAGTCAAGAATTACAGTTTGGACAACCTGTAGCGGAGATTGTACTTGGCCTGTAGGGTTCTAGGAATCAGAATAGGCTTGTTGGCAGTGAGCTTGGTCTTTTGTTTTTATTGAGTAGATGATTAGTCAATTTATCAAATAGTAACTTAAAAAATTGGAAAACAAGAAAAGATTCCAGTAAGAAAGAGATGGGTGTAGGAATATACACAAGCATATTAAATTGAGAAGAAATGGCTCTATAACCGTGACTAAAATAATCGCACCAAAACATGCACAGTGATATACTTTTTATGTTATTCTCAGGTATACAAATGTACTGCAACTCACATATGTGACACATCTAGAGACTAACAGAGAAAAGAACACACATAGTCACAAACCCAAGCATTTGAAACTAAAAGGCTATTAAACAATACTTTGTTATTGTAACTGGATATGCTGCATTTGATCAGCCAAATTTAATTTTATTTCATTAAAAATTAATTCCTGTGATGACTCATTAATTGAGCCCAATAATGGGCCTTGCTTGACTTGCAAATAGGAAAGTATTAATGCAATATCAAACAGCTGCAAATGCAGCGGGAGGAAAGGGGATCAAATATAGCAGTGAGATAAGAAAATGATTAAAAGTCTTTCACTAGACTTAATAGTCATTACATTGTAGCTAAAATGTGACTGTTGTAGTTCAGATTCCATAGACTAGCAACTGGTGAAACCAGAATCATACAAGCAGGAGAACAGTTATATCTCCCTGAACTCACAAGCAGAACACAACAGCATGTGGTTTTCTTCACCCCCACTTCCCACATCAGATAGTCAATTCACCAAGGATGCAACAAGCATCCAAGTTTATACAGTGGGGAGTGGCAAAGCCAAGAAGGAAACACAGGAGATCCTTGAAGTCTTAGGTTTTACCATCATTTTATCAGAGACAGTAACTGAGGAAATCTAAAATGGGATTACTGATGCTCTCCCTCATCATAACCTGTTCTCTGTTAAGTTTTCTGTGTTCATCTGTCCACACCCTTTGCACTCTCTACTGAATATCATTTGTTGTACTCACAAGACATTTTTTAATTAATGCTTTGTATTATAATTATTTTCATGCCTTATCTGCTCCATTAGGTTTTAAGTTGCCTTTCAATGAAAATATTGTTCTCTTATTACTATTATTTCATTGGAGTTAAGGTCAGGGACAGGATATGGTCTATTATAGTGTCCTTCACAGCACTTAGCTTAAAACTTTTCACCTAGAAAAATTTCAAGAAGCATTTGCTGTTGAATAATGAATAATAAAAATGTTTAATGTTTCCTGGCCTGTGAGAGGTTTGCTCCTTTAGAAACCAACAGAGACTGATTATTTCATAATTAGTGTGATCGACTTACTATATCCTAGGTTATAAATAAATAATATTAAATTATTATTCTATTTTAAGGACTTAACAGACATGTAATGCTTTGAATATTTCTTTCCCCTTAAAAGGTGCACACTCTCTTTCTAGTTTTCTTTCTGAAAGTTCTTCTGGATGGATGGAGGGAAGGTGGGGTAGAGAGGAGAGCCAATTGCAAGGGTCTGCACATAACCTCCTATCTGGAGGATGGGTATCAGAGGAGTGGGTGAGGGGAGACATTGGGTAGTGTAAAATATGACAAAATAATAATAATTCAAAAAGTATTGAGGTTGGTGGGGAGGGGAAGCAGAGAGGGAGAAGAAAGAATCAATAGCAGATATCAAGGTCTCAAGTGGAGGGGTTGAGCCCCGGTGGTGTAGTGATTGTGCGCAGGACTGCAGCCCACTGGGATGGAGGTTCAATTCCAGCTCCACAGGGACAAAGCATGGGCCACCTGCTCCCACCACCAGGGCAATGATGCCCTAAAAAAACCAAAAATAAAATTAAAAAAAAGGTCTCAAGTGGAAAAACTGATGTTTAGAGAATGATGATGGCAGTAGGCATGCTTGGCAGTGTATGTATGTATGTATGTATGTATTTATTGTGACAAGCGATGTACTACTCCTCAATAAAATGATTTTTTAACAAAAGGTACATACTCTTTAGTTTTCTTTCTGAAAGTACTTCTATATTAACTTAGTTTCATGGAAACAGTTAATTTTTTTCTTTTTATGAAGCTATCCCTTGCTCTGTTGTACTTAAATTAACACTTCTTTCCACCTTCACCACCCTGCCCCACCAGATTGGAAAAAATCTGTTCTAAGAACCAAATGACTCAACAAATGTCTTGTATAAATATCTTGATGATTATGGCAGCTTGTCATTTTTGTATTTGTGAAAAATCTAGTTGAGTTGCATAAAATAAATCTGCAATTTTTTGTATTTTAATCGTTATTTAGATATTCTTTTGTTAGAGCTTGACTGGGAGTGAAAAATTTGCAGATACACAACTTAAATCATAAAGCTTCCAAGTTGTCTTCAGCTAAAATATTCCTTTCTATGAATACTATAAGTTAACTATATTAGGTCACCACAGAAGTAAAACAAGTCTCTCCACTCCCTTAAAGCTCTACCACATGAGAAATTTTATATACTTTTGCTATGGAATTAAAGAATATAATATATATATTTAAAATAAAAATATGAATATCCACTGCCATCCAGTGAATACAGGCTTGTAGTGGACATGTAGGATCATGCTGTTGGCTTCCAAGGCTGTAAATTTTTATCAGAGGAGAAAGCTTCATCTTTTTCCAGAAGAGGGGTCAGTCCCTTTGAGCTGCTGATCTTGCCCAATACACAACGCATTATGCTATCAGGTTGCCAGTGAGTAATCTCAACCAATTTGCAATGTCATGAAAACTGGTTTGTGTCCACTGAGGTCCCCTTGACTCACAGTGACTTCACGTGTGTCTGAGTAGAGCTAGTAGTGTACTAGACCATTCCGTTTCTGAGTTTGGGAAGTAAATGGGTAAGTCAGTCTTTTGATGTGTCTCTGCATGAGCATGAACTTCCAGTCTTTAATTAGCAACCAGCAGTATAATCCATTTGCACCATGAGGTGTCCATGAGGTTTAGTAAGTGTGCTCGTTATATAATTTAATGTCAACTTGAAGATATATACCTGTCCATCAGGTCACAGCTTAAGGGTGCTTCCTAGTGGGTGTACCCAGAACTAAGGAGCACCCTGGGAACTCCCCTCTTTCTGTCTTCACATTCTTGCTGGTAGACGCTGATTGCTGCCAGAGCTCTGCGTTGTTCCATGGCCAGTGCACCCACTGGCCTATAATCTTCCTCCATTCTGCATCCTTTCTTGTGACTGTGTGAGTCTGAAGAGGAAGTGAAGTCCTAATATCAGACTTACGGACTTCAGGTGAGCTGGGGTGGAATATTTTCTTGATATATAATTACTTCTTGATATGCAGCTCTTTGTTACACGTATATGAGTGTCACTGGATTTGTTTCTCCAGTCAACCTGGCTTAACATAGTAGGGACTCTCAAATAAAAAAAATCTATTCCATATTTTATATTCTTATTACTGTTCCTGACTTCCTGTCATGTACTTTTATTTTCTGGTATATACAACCCATGTTGAACAAATCTATAGAGGCAATACACAGAATAAGGGTTCTTTTGGGACCCTGCAGGGGAAGTGGGAGCTGGAGTAATGGGGAGCAGATATCAAAGAATTCTAGAAGGAAACTATTTTGACAATGTTTGTAATAGTCATTGGACAACACTATTTGGTATGTCCGAACTACTCAATGGTATGTTGTCTGGATTATGTCCTAATAAAATGGTTTAAAAAATACAACAAATTAAAAACATTTGAGAGGTTGTAAACAGTAGTTTATGAAGCACCCTCTTATTCAAAAATTTATAAGAAAATTATTATCTTTAGTTAGACAACTACTTGCAACTAACACAATTCTCTCTCGGGAAGTGTGCATTTTGTTGATATTGGAGATAAGCACCTTTGTGGATGAAAAGGACAAATAGTTATTTATTAAGTGTCTTCTCTGAACTATCTGCAATGTTAACTAACTTATAGTAAATGTATTTTTCAAAAAAAAAACAGTTCAGTGATTAGCATAACAATCTATGGCAGAAAATTCTAAAGTTACAAAGTATATTTGGTGAAAAATGAGCCTTTCCCTTACTCTCTCAGCCACATTTCACCCTCCTCAAAGTAACAACTTCCACTTTCTTGCGAATACATTTAGAACAATTCCACAAATAGAGAAACTTTAGATCTGAAATAGTTTTAAAAATTATTTCCATTCAAGTGATGATTCCTTGAAATAATTTACATATCAAATTTATTTTAGAAATTTTAGAATCAAAGACTGGAGAAGAAAAATGAATTAACTTCATTGTCTTTCAGCCAAATTGTTTCTGCTTGTAGTTTCAAGGAATGACTGAATAGTGTGAAGGGTTAACCACTTGGCTACTAACAGGAAGGCTGGAGGTTCAAGTCTACCCAGAGGCACCACAGAAGAAGAGTTTTATAATCTGTGTTTGCAACCATTTGCAACTCATTGGAGTACAGTTCTCCTGGGAGGGTGGTCATATGTCTACGAGAAACAGCTTCATATAGAAGAACAATTGAATTTTGAGAAAACATCTCAGTTCAGTCCAGATCAAGTCAATAATTTCCATATTAGTCTATGTGTTTGAATCTAATATACAAATTCCTCTTTAGACTCATGAAACGAATGCAATGACACCAAACTCAGGAAGACCACAGGCCAGTGGGTGGAAAGTCTTGTGGCTCCAGTGGCAGTAGAGGCATCTCAGCCCTGGCTATGTACCTCCTTCAGCTCCAGGATTCTGGATAAATCAGTGTGGCTACATCACAGTGTCAACACTAATGTTTCACAGGGAGTGCGCCTGTGTCCTGCTTCCAGTGAGCTATTTATCTCCTTAGCACCTCCAAATGAATTCACCAAGCTGTGACCTGATTGACAGACTAGGCTCCACCCCTTCACTAATAATAATCTCAATTGACAGCAGATTATGGAACTACCCACACGGGTGATAGCAGAAAGTGCATGAAGCGTGGAATGTTATGTGAGCTGAGTTCAGAAACCTGGTCTCTGGACCACTGCATTGTGGGCCTCTGGAAAAGTTGAAAGACTGGTTTCCTACTCTTGTCACCAGTTAAGGTTTCAGAAACCTGCCAGGGCAGGAGTTACTTAGAGGCTGTGTTGATTGGATTGCTGTGGGTTTTGGGGTTTGGGGAAAGAATCTTGAATTTATAGAAGTACAAGTTAAATATATATGTATATCTGCACCTTGATTTTGTGATATTATAGACTATGGGATAGAAAAATTACCTCTACTCCAGGTAGCTCTGGATATGAATAGTTACTTTATACCAATGGACAAACTATTTAAATGATCTGTTTTACCTTTTTGCTACATATTATGAAGGTATTTTCATCAACCATAGATGTTTGCTATGTACGAAAGGAGCAAATATATATACTTGTATATATTTGGTTTGTACTACCAAATTATTTTGGGGATTTAAAAAAATTAATTTGATTGATCAAATTAAGCAAGACTTCCAAGCACTTGATACACATATAACAGTCAGCAAGCATTCAATCTGCTTTTCCAATAATGGTTCTCTTTATCAATCAAGTTGCTTTTTTTTTTATGTTTTGGCATTTTTATATCCAACCCCTCCCATCCCACCCCCCTCACCCATCAAGGTGCTTTTAAACTAAACAAGATGCCTTTAAACAAGGTGCTTTTTAAACTAAAGGTTGACATGGATAAATTAATTTTTTATAAAGTGAAAACTAACAGGAAATTGGATTTAAAATATTATAGTTCTCTTTTGTTTCTTGTTCTCTGAGAACAGTGATTGTGGGACACGTGGAGTTAACTATCCTTTAGTGTGATCCTGTCATCCTGGAGGCGCTATAAGGTACGTTAGAGAGCTAACAGCAAAGTTGACACTTCAGACCAGCTGCTTCTTGGGAAGAAAGACGAGTCCTTCTGCTTCTGTAAAGATGTATAACCTTTGAAACTGTATATAGGTTCAGTATGAGTTGGAATAGACTCCATGCTATTAAGTTTGGTTTGGGTGTTTACTATGATTTACAATTATACAATATTTGTCTTTACTTCATTTACATGAAAAAGAGTGAAGAAGGGGAAATATTTTTACATAGATTATGTAGAACAATAACAAAATTATATTTAATATTGAGAAATAAAACATCTTAGTAATAGCTATCAGAAAAGAAATATTTTGCTTGGAAAATCCCTTGAGAATCTACAGGGTGAAGGGCCAAAACTAAAATTTTTCAAGATTTAGTATGGAAAAATCAAACAAAGCAAAACAAAACACAAAATATTCTGCAACATAATCAGAGAGAAGAAAAATGTGACCTGATTTTGTAATCTCATTTGGAGATAAGACCAGGAAAATTATTGAAAATTTGATGTAGTTTTTATTTGTGTAAAATAACATTTTATACGGATGATTGGTACACAATACAATATTACAGATAATCTTTGTGTATAATATTTAACAAACTGTAATGTATAAAAATGTTGTTAGAAAGAGACTAAGATAGCTAAATTCAACTTTGATTATGTATTAAAATAGTTTCATGGAAAAAATGAGATATTTTATTTGCTGAGTAATTTACATGCACATAAAAATAGGTATAACTATGATAACTGCCTTTAGCCTTATAGACCATTAAACATTTTTGAAAATATTGGTTCTTAAGTCAACTGCCTTAAAATTTGCACAAGTCAGAATGGACTGGATGCATAACTAACAACTGTAATACCCACACTATCTAAATTTTAAGGAGCAGGATTTATAAGCATCTGAGTTACTGTTATTGAGAGAATATTTTTCAGTGTAAATACTGCGTCCACTTGTTAGTGCACCATAATGGACTATTTCAAACATAATAGCTTAAAACCACATATGTTTATTATCATATTGTACTTGAAGTTAAAAGTCTGACATGAGTTTCGTTGACTAAAAGGAGTTCGTAGCAATTGTTTTTTTAGTGGGCCTAAAACTGAAACTCTTTTCATAATTTTTCAGCTTCTAGATACCATCAGTTCTCCTTGACACATGAATTCCTTCCAGCATCTGCAAAACCAGCATATTTTTTCATCTCATGTTTCTGACCTTCTTGCTATTGTCTCATCTCTCTCTCTGACTAAGCTGGCAATGATGCTTTGGCTGTAAAAACTCTTATGATTACATGAGGCTCCCTGAATAATCTAGGATAATCTCCTATCTAAAATCTGTTAACCTTAATCACCGTCTGTAAAAGCTCTTTTGCCACGTACAGCAACATATTTTCAGGTTCCCGATATTAAGACAGGGATATTTTGTGGGGAGGAGCAACATTCAGCCTACCACAGACAGTTCACCAAAAAGCAAACCCATTGCCATTGAGCCCATTGTGTCTTAGAGTGACACGAGAGCATAGAGCACAACTGCTGCAAAGGATTTCCAAAGCTATAAGTCTTCAAGGAGTAACCAACCTCATCTTTCTCTCTCAGTGGCTTTTGGGTTCAAACAGACGGTTCTGTGGTTAGCAGCCTATCACTTAACTCCCTGTGCCATTAACGCTGTAACAGTACAGAATGAGTGCCTTATTTTCTCAATGTTGGCAATTAATTTAAGTAGACATAGAATATTTACTTTAATCATACTTTAACACCTTGAGTATGAGTATAGAAAGAATTAATAATATTTCTCTGTCAGTGTTGTTGCCTTGAGAGCAAACTCGTTTTCTCAGCTCTTGGGGATTGCTGCCCTTTATGCCCTAACAACTATATCATTGCTTGCGTTGCTTTTTTTTTTTATCCACATGCAGGTAGTGGAAACATTTTTTTGAAACTTCCTCCTTTGTTTGTTTTTTTTGGAGAGGGGGGCATCACTGCCTCTGGTCGTGGTGGGTGCTACCCAGTGCTGCTCCTGAGAGCCGCCGCTGGATTTGAACCGCCAAGCCCGCAGGCTGCAGTCCCGCACTCAACCACTTACGCCACTGGGGCTCAGCCCCTGAAACTTCCTCTCTTTGTTGTGAAGTCAGTACAGAGACGTACTCAGTGAAGTGAATCAAAATCTAACACATAGTTTCTAACAGTAAGACTTTTGCAAAAGTATAGTAAAACAAATATTTTGCTAATAAAATTACAAATAATATATCATTGCTGATGTCAGATGGATCTTGGCTCAAAGCAGAGAATATTGAATTCAAGTTAACTTGTGCTTAATTGACTATGCAAAGGCAATTGATGGTATGGACTATACTAAAATGTGGATACCACGGAAAAAGAATGGAATTCCCGAGCACACTACACTCATGAGGAACTTTGAAAATGATCAAGAGCCTTTAATACAAACAGAACACAGGAATACTTCAGAGTTTAAAATCAGGAAAGATGTGAATCAGTGTTATAACTGCTCATCATACTTGGTCAATCACTATGCTGAAAAAAATTACAGAGAAGTTGCCATGTATGAAGAATGTAGCAACAGGTTTGGAGGAGGGGTTTTAATTGATCTGTGATATGCAGATGACACAACCCTACTTGTTGAAAGTGAGAAAGACTTGAAGTAATTGATGAAGGTCAAGAATTATAGCCATTGATATGGAATACAGGTTATTTATTGTAAGGAAGACCGAAATCCTCAAGCTGGACTGATAGGTAACATCATGATAAATGGAGCGAATGTTGAAGTTGTCAGTCTTTGTTTTGCATGAATCCACAATCGATGCTCATGGGAGCAGCAGTCAATCTACTTTTTAAAAAATGTGGTACATTAGGTGAAACTGGGACATAGGCTCTCTTTAGAGTATTGAAGAGCAAGGATGCTACTTTAAGGACCAAGCTATGCCTGACTCAAGATGTGGAATTTCCAATTGCCTCATATGATGCATGTAAAAGTTTGACACTGAATAAGTGTGATGGGTAGGTTTGTTATGCCAACATGACCATAGAAGATTGGTCGGTCTGTTGTAACGGCACAGCCAATGAACACACGGGATGAATTGAAGGGCAGAGATAGGAAGGCCTGGGCGAGTCCCGCCCTCTCTCTTGCTTCTGGATCTTCAGACCACAGAGTTGCTTTGTTCGTCCTGTGCCTGGACTTTCAAGCAACACTAACCGTGGAACACCTAATCATGGACTGTGTTGCTGTGAGTTGAGGTTCCTTCAAACCCTACTTTGCCACGCTCCTGGGATATACATCTCTTGAACTGGGGACTGTTGGACTCTGTCATCGGGCTGACTGTTGGTGACCTGCTCTGCTGTTTGCTGCCTGTGACCACATAGTCTGAATTGCTCTACAGAGGACAACTCAGTGGCCCTCAAGACTTAAAGGACTGCCAGTCTTCTAGCTGTCTGACACAAGTGAGTTGCACTGAACAATTTGTACTGCTTTACAGAGAGTTAACTGCTTCTTTCTTATCTTATATACCTTTCTCTATATATAAATATATAAATATATAAAAAGAATTACTAGTGTCCTGATTTTTTTTCTCTAAGAGAACCCTGCCTGACACATTAAGGAAAACCAAAGTAGTATTGATGCATTTGGATTTTTGTTTTGGGGGAGGCTGTTGAAAGTACCATGCACTGCTAAAAGGACACATTGACGCAAACTTCATCTTACAGAATTTGGATATATTATCAGTCCTTAGATAAGGATATCACGCTTGGAAGGGGAGACAAAAAGAGTAAGGTCCTCAAGAGAAGGATTGTCACAGTGGCTGTATCAATGGCCTCAGACTTAGGAACCATTGTGAGGATGGCACAGGACTGGACACAGCTCTATACTTTCTGGACATTTAGCTATAGTATGGAACCATTACCCATGGCGCTGTTTATGCACATGAGAAAGCAGTCCAGAGTAATTGGGAAATGCATTGAAGATATGCACTGAAAAGTGGTTTGGAAGAATAGTTACTGATAAATACTATTTAGAATGTTTTAAGGTGGAATAGGAACTACACAAAAAGAAATAGTCAGTTAGAATCTCTTTGAAGAAATTGTATTTGATCTTGTTTCTGAATGATGCAAAGCAAACAGTCACGTAAAGGTTTGTAGAAGAATATTGTTATCTCATTTTGTGCTAATCTGAGGCAGAAAATAAATTTATGACTTGATAGGAAAGAAGTTAGAATTGTATGACTGATGATCCTGATGCAAGGTGGTTATATGATCATTTCATATGTGCATATATGTACACACATAACAAAAATAGATACAAAATCACAATAGATTGTCATTGTTAATTGTCATCAGTAGGTGTCTGACACTAAATATCAAAGAGCAAACACTGCACAGTCCTGTGCCATTTTCCTAATTGTTTTTATGTTTGATACCATTGTTGCAACCACTGGGTCAATTCACCTTGTTCAGGGCCTTTCTCTTTCTCACAGTCCCTTTCCTTTACCAGGCATGATGTCCTTCTTCAGGAATTGGTGTCTCCTGACAACATGTCCAACGTTTTTGAGACAAAGTCTAGCCAGGTTTGCTTCTAAGTACCATTCTGACTGTACTTCTCCCAAGACAGATTTCTTTGTTTTTTTTTTCAGCAGTTTATGGTACTCTCAGTCTTTTTGGCCTCCTAATTGAAATTCATCAATTCTATTTCAGTGATCCTTATCCAAAGCCCAAATTCCTATGCTTATAAAGCGATTGAAAGTACTGTGGCTTGGATCACGTGAACTTTAGTTCTCCAGGAAGTATCTTTGCTTTTCTAAAGGTCTTGTGCAGCCAATTGACCCTGGTTAAGACTTCATTTAATCACGTTATGGTCTTCTGTACATTAAGCTATAATCTATACTGTAGGTTGCAATCCTTTATCTCCATCAGCAATACTACAAACCCTCATTTTTAGCATGTAAAGTTTTATCATCTGAACATCATAGTTCATAAGCCTTCCTGCAATCCTGATGCCACATTCTTCTTCATGTAATCCAGCTTCTTTGATGATTTGACCAAAATACATATTCAACAAACATGGTGAGAGAATAAGCCCTGATACACACTTTTGTTGCTTTGAAACCACACATTATGCATCTTTCCTGTTCACTACTGCCTGTATACCCAACTACAAGTTCGACATTAATACAGTGAAATGTTCTGAAATTCTCAATATTTTCAAGGCTTTCCAAAGTGTGTTATGCTCCACATAGTCAAATGCCTTGGTATAGTCACTTACACACTAGTAAACAACTTTCTGATATTCTTTATTTTTAGCTAAGATCCACTGATATTAGCAATGATATCTGTGTTGCATATCAACTTCTGGATCCAATATGAACTTTTGGCACCTCTGCATCTATATACTGCTAAAACCATTATTATATTAGCTTCAGCAACATTTTACTTGCATTTGCATTAACTGTTGAATCACCTATATTTGCAATGGGTACTGTGATAGGCAGGCTTATTGCACCAACTTGGCCAATAAACACACGTGGGGTTAAGAAGGTTGAAGTTTAATTGAAGGGCAAAGAGATAAATGGATTTGTGAGTCTTAACTTTCTTGTCTTTTGCTCTTTGATGATCAGACCAATATGCCTCTGCCTTAGGTGGTTCTCTACCTCAATTTGCAAGCTACACACCCTGTGGGACCTCCAACCCGTGGACTGTTTCACTATAGTTTGAGGATCCTTTAAGAACTGCTTCACCATACTGCTGGTGTTTACATCATTTTATGCCCTGCCCTGCTGTCTGCTGCCTGTAGCCAGGGAGCCTGAAATGCCCTACAGCAGACTCCGATGTCAGCTTCCTTGACTTGCACCCACCAGTCCTTGTGAGTTGAAGGTATTAACTAACTCATGGAAGTGAGTTGCACTGAGCCATTTGTACTGCTCTGTAGATGAGATAAATGCTTATTCTATCTATTTGTTCTATCTATCTATCTATCATCTATATTTATCTATATCATCGATCATCTATTTATAAATCAAAAGTGTCCTGGTTTTGTTTCTTTGGAGAACCCTGTTCAACATACGTACACATATAGATCTTCTCCAGACATTTTACCAAGTAGCTTTCCTTAAATTTCTTATCATAGAAAAGTGAGTTGTGCTTCATTAACTTGTTGCAATATCTCAATTGGTATTCTACCACTTACTAGAGTCTTGTCTTTTTTTTTTTTTTGGCTAATGCTTTTGGTGCAATTGAAATTCTTCTCTCAGTATCATTTTTTGCTTATATTCAACCCCCTACAGTGGAAGAACGTTGGCTAATTCTCTTAGATATCGTGATTCTGTGTGTTCTTCCCACTTTTTTTTCTTTTAAAAATGTTTTATTACAAGAACAAGAAAGTGTTTTTATTCCTTATTTGAATATAAGTTGAGGGTTCCACCAGTTTGACTGTTAACAGAATCTATTTTACATTTAAAAAAACTTACATTTAATTGTTTGTGTTCATGTACTTTCTCCCATATTTGAATCTATATCTTAGCATATCTTTTTAAAAATAATTTTATTGGGGGCTCTTACAGGTATTATAGCATTTCATACATCATATATATATATCAAGCACATTTGCACACATGTCACCACATTCATTTCCAAACATTTTCCACCTAAACCCTTGGTATAAGTACCTCTTTCCATATCCCCCTTTTTCATAATGAATTATTCTATTGGGGACTCATACACCTCCCCTCACAATCCATACATACATCAATTGCATGCAGGCCTCATTTGCACACTTGTTGCCATTATCACTCTCAAAACATCCACCCTCCACTTAGGCCCCTATTTCAAGCTTCCCATATTTCCCTTCTCCCCTCCCCCCAAGGACATTTGATAATTTACAAATTGTTGTTGCTTTTTCATATCGTACACTATTCCATGTGTCCCTTCACTTATTTCCCTGTTGGCCATGCCCCAGAGAGGTGATTATATGTACATCCCTGAAATTGGTTCCCCCTTTCTACTCCACCATACCTCACCCTCCCAGTATCACCACTCCCATCACTAGTCCTGAGGGAACAACTATCCTAAATTCCCCCTGTTTTCAACTCCTCTGTTCTAGTAGGATTTGTCCGGTAGAACCGGGAGCATGATAGTGGGTAGGAAGAAACATTTGAGAACTAGAAGAAAGATGCGTATTTCTTTGTTGCTACACTATACTTTACTGGTACATCTCTTCCCTGCAACTCCTCTGTAAGAGGATGTCGCTTCACCTATTAGTGGACTTTGGGTCACCAATCTTTACTCCACCCTATCTATAATGATATAATTTTAGTTCTTTGATGCCTGACATGGAGCCCTTCAACACCTTGTGGTCACACAGGCTGGTGTGCTTCCTCCATGTGGGCTTTGTTGCTTCTGAGCTGGATGGCTGCTTGTTTACTCAATCCTTTAAAACCCCACATACTATGTCTTTTGATAGCTGGGCACCATCAGCTTTCTTCACCACCTTTGCTTATGTACACATTTGTCTCCAGTGATCATGTCAGAAAGGTGAGCATCATCTTACCACCTTTTTTTTTGGATGCTTCCTACACCATTCACTATTTATCTATGGTATATTTCATTATATTGCAGGAAACCTGAAATATCCTTCTTGATGATGAATGCAATGTCATTCCTCATTATTGTGTCCTTCCCAGCTAAATAAACCATTTGGTTTTCTGCTTCAAAATGGCCAATGCCTGACAATTTCAGCTCACCAATGTCTTGGATATTAATCATTAAGCTTTTCATTTCAATTTTGATGACTTCAAATTTTCCTACATTCATTCATACTCTCTACATTCCAAGTTCTGATTATTAGATTGATGCAGTTGTTTCTCATGGTGTCCCACCAGCAAATGATAGTCCTGAAAGCTTTATTTCCATAAGTTTTAATTCACTTGCATCACTATGGTAAGCTCTATTTAGAGGAGGAATTTGTTTCTCAGTCATATTTTGAGAACTTTTTTGACCTCAGGGATGCATCTTCTGTCACTGTCTCTGACAGTGTTTTGCTTCCATTTATTAGAACTTTCGTGTCTGAAAATATTTCAATAATATAAAAAAAGTTTTTAATGGATAATTTCTCATAGGTGGAGACCATGTTCCTTCTTTGTAGTCTGTTCTTAGTATGGAAGTTCTGCTGAGACCTGTTTACTTCGGGTGATCCAACTGGTATGGTATTTGAAATACCAGTGACTGAGTTTCATACTCTCCAGTATCAATCACAAAAAAAGCACAAGCTACAGAATGACAAACTTCCAGACAACTGGTGATACACACATGCTTGAGTTTGTTTGTTATTACTAGATTTTGTTTTAAATCCACAGACTTATTGGAAACAAAATATGCTGGAGCATGCTTTTTAGTCAGCCTATGGCTTTAGATAAGTTTTCACAGTAACAAACTTATCCTAGTCTTGTGAATTTGCCTTCAAATTTAAAGTGGTTACTGAGGGAATTTGCTGAACCAGTTAAACTTAAGCCAGCAAAATCAGCTTAGAAGTTTATAGCAGTTGTCTGGTGCAGGGTGGGGTGGGTGAGGAGGCACATGCTAATTATTACTTGTTATGGAAAATAAATAAAATTGAAAACTGCATTGGGGGAGGAAAGACCAGAAAATTTGTATATATGTAGATTGCTATCAAGAGGATGCAAGTGCTCCGTATTCAAGAGTAGTAAGTGTCTTTTAATGAAAATTTTGTTGAAAAAACTTTTCCCTGGCACTTTCTCCAAGTCCTGATCTTGTCCCTTTAGATACAATTTCTTTCTGAAACTCCAATATTATTGTAAAGCAGCATGAATTCTCTCCTTGGAGAAAGCCGAAACTGGCTTTTTGATGTGGTGTAATAGTGCGATAGTCCAGACTGTGAGGGGGAGGTTAGAGATGCGTAAACCCCAGCTTCAGAAGTATAAGTCTACACAAATGATATACTGATAAGCTACAGCTTCACACTTACACAGTTTTGCTTAATAAAAGTTTCTATGACTTTGTAGTAATATAGTTTTACATTTACTGTTAGAATTCTAAATAGATTTTTCAAGGCTTTCTGATTTTCTTTTCTTCTCTCTTTCCCCTTTGATTCTTCTTTGTTTCCCTTTCCTTCCCTTCTCTCTCACTTATTTTCTCTTCCCTTTCTGCCTTGTTTCTATAAAGACTAAATGACAGTGTGCTACCTCTGGAATTGTATTTGTTGTCTTACCAACTAAGTTTTTTTGACTCATTATGACTCATATGTTACCGTCAGATTACTCTATAGGGTTTTCCGTGATGTAAACTATACAGAGGCAATTCATTAAAATTTTGCTTTATAGAGTAATAGGTTAGGTTTGAGTTATCAACCTTTTTAGTCAGCAGTCAATACTAAACACGCTTTATTACTCAGGATCTTTTGGAATCCTATGATAGTTGCAAAAAACTGTTTCTGCATTTTTGAAACATGAAGGATGTAGTGCAGATGGATGTTAGGATGGGGTTATTGTGCAAGAGTATACATATAAATAAGGATATATATCTTATGATATATGTAGGTGTTGGGGTAGAAGTATTTCCAAAGAATATTGTAGAATCATAAATTTTAGTGATAACTATGTTGAAGAATTTGTACAGGAGAGAATTTTCATAGAAAGTATGATACTTGAACTAAATAATAATAAAAAACTAAGTGTCTATTTTCCAGGCCAAAAGAAGAGGAGAACACTCTGTCCAAAGAAGTGTTATTTGTCAAGGCGGTGCAAAGTAACTGCCATTTTGGAGGAACTGCAATTCAAGCAATTTTGTTTGGCTTGAATGGGTGGTGAGTAAGGAGAAGGCAATATAAAGTTAGGTGTAAAATGAAGTTGAAATGGGATGCTGGAATTTGAACATTCAATGTCATATATGGTCTGACAAGAAATCTAAGCAAGTAAGAACATTAAAGTGTTATTGAATCAGGTATCTCTTGATTAAATTTGAATTTTTATATATGCTATTTTACTAGTAGCATGAAATATGGTTTAGTTATCAGCAAGATGGAACATCACTAGGATATGCATTTATCTATCAATATATATACATATATATTGAGTAAAAGAGATAATAAAAAGAAAGATTGATAGGTATCTCTAAATTTATAACCTAGTTATTTTCTGTCTTGCTGATTACTAAGCCATATTATGCATGCAAACATGCACACACATATGCACGTGTGCTGTAGTGATTTTTTGTTGGTCTGTTAACTGCAAGATGGGCAGTTAGGGACCACTAAGCACTCTGCAGGAGAAAGATGAGGCTTTCTACTCTATAAAGTTACCATCACAGAAAGCGACAGGGGCAGTTCTACCATGTCTTTTATGGTTGCTATGTGTGAGAAATGATTTGATGGAATGAAATTTTATATAATATACACATATATACTTATACATACTTCTAGATATGTATGTTTTATACACTCACTTATATATATTTATCCATATATGCACATGATATAGCTTTTTATTTAAGGCTTGATTTTTTTTGAGGCTTGATTTTTTAAAGTAATTTTATCACAATTGACAAAAGAACATTTTGCTATTGCTTTCCTCATATGTCAACATCATGCTAATAAATATTTAAGAATAACTTACATTTTATCCCATTTCAGCTTTATTATAATGGAAATATTCAATATATTTTCTAATTTTAGATATTTTATAAAAATTCAGCAATCCATGACCACAACTTTTTCACCAGCTTATCTCTGAGATCTTTTTGGAACTCCCTGAGCTTGTTACTAGGGCCAGTTTATAGCAATCTATATTCACACCCATGCTAAATAATGGTGCAAGGACAATAGGGTCCGTGCTGATGTTGTCATCTACAGACTTCGCTATTTAGCTCACAGTGATTATGATGGGCTTAAAAATTGCAGCCACTAAACTCGACATGTGCCTGGTGGTTTTTTGGTATGACTCATATGAGCACTGAACGGATGCATGCATCTTGTCTAATGATACTATCACTTGATGTGAAAGACAAAATTGTCTAAAGGTCAGAGTGTCCTTTGAGGGGTGACAACATAATATTACTGCAACTCCTTACTTATATTTTTTGTACAACAATTTCTTTTCGACTTTTCTTTATAATATGGAATCGTATATTAAGCAAACATCCATTAAGCAATCATTTTCTTTTATCATCCATGTTCTTGAAACATTATATTCTCCACACTTCAGTGACTATCAAATGATAGAACAAGATCAATGCAAATGAACAACGTGCCCTAGGGCAATGCTAACTGATAAACATTGAAACAATGCTGTTTGTTCATGATCGGTCCACAGTCTCTCAGCCACCATTTCTCTTGACTTCTATCCTTTTAGGAGAAATGTTACAAAGCTCCTTTAGTTCTAATAAATGTGCAAGTACACCCTTCTTTTCAAGCTAGTCTCCTGCCAGAAGATTTTCTTGGTCTGGACGTCTGCTGCTGGTCTTAGACTTATCCTCTGTCCCCAGGTCTTGGTCTGTGGTCTCGGTCACTTCAGGTTGGGAGCTCACACATGCTCTTTGGGGGCTCTTCTTTCTTGACGGTCTTGGGTTCCCCTGTTCCTGGTTCTGAAATAGCTCACTTTTATACTCAGATAAATGTCATAATCGAACAATCCCAAGTTGGAGACCTCTGCATATTATTTTTATGTCCCCATTCATCAATGGATTGGAGTTACAAAAACTAGAATTTAAAATAATTTCTCTTCAATGTAATGTCCCAAAATGGAAAGGACTGCTGGGTCAGTGCCTACATCTTAGGAATTTTTTCCCCTTAAGATTCAGGACAAATGCCACAATTTCCATGAAGTCTTTTCTGTTTTCACAAACTTCCTAGTTCAGGTTAACACTCAAATATTAAAAATAGTTAATGTAATATTTATAGTCATATATGTACAGATATCTATTACTTTATAGTCATATCTGGATATGAAATACTGAAAGTAAATCCTGCACTGCTATTGAGTCAATCCCAACTTATTTTGATCTATAGGGCAAAGTGGAAGAATCCATAGGGGTCTCAAGACTGTAAATCTTTACAGGAGCAACGACCTCATCTTTATCTTGCAGAAGGTTGATGGATTCAAACCGCTGACATTGCATTTGGCCCAACAATCCATTGTGGCTTAACCATGGCCAATTTGTAATATGCTAAATTTTTCTTGTTCTCTTTTGCTCCATGTAGCTCAGTTTACTTCTTGTTTTAAAGTTTACCTATTTTCCTTACCAATGTCACCAAAGAGTTTTCATATTCAGATATTTTCATGAAGATTTTTATTTGCATTTGCATTCTATAGTCAGTTTTCAAGTGGGTTGTGACTTTGCCATGATTAATATGGGAAAGAAGTATCTGTGTAGGGAAGTCCTGGTAAAAATCAGGATTTTTTACGTAAAACAGTTTTTGGTAGTTCATTGAAATTGTCTACAAAACAGGTGTCTATCATCATATGTGTGAGCATATATTATTTTTATCTCTGTGAGGGCTAGATTCACCTTCAAGGTACTCATCTGAATGCAGAGAGGCCAGATATATGTGCCATCCCTGTGAATAGATTTTATCTGTAAGATTCTGCATTTTGTCCCGCAATGGCTTCCATATGTAAATATTTCATTCATTAAATATGTTTACTAACTTTTGTTACACGTCTCATGTATATAAATATACTATTGTCTTAAAATACTAAATTTCCCTACAAAACAAAAACAAACTAATGGCATTTGACATCCACAGCTATAACTAGCAGAATTAGTTGTCTCAGTCACTCTTAAAACCATGAGCACTCTTTCACTATATTCTCACTCAGTCCTGAAAGTGTTCAGTGCTGGGTTGAAACACACCTACTAAAGATAAGTTTGAACCATTTCGATGCTAGCTGGAACAGACAATTGGCAACAGGAGGATCCTAAAATGCCTTCTTCGGAAGCACGACTCAGCTCTGCATACTCAGAGTTCAGGTGGCATAACAGATTACGCTCCTTCGAATCATTTAGGTCATGAGAACCTACTCGCTGTGAGCCCATAGCCTTTTAATTTAGCAGTGCAGTTTCTCTACCTAAAATAGCATGAGTATGACGATAAGGAAAACACAGTGTGCTGATTGCCATAGTCCCTGCAGTGTGCTTGGCTGCACTATATTATATGAGAAGGGAAGAGGATGTGTACACTACAGCCCACTGAGCAAATAAAGGGATGGATTTCAAAAGTGATATAGTGATGGTTTGCATCTTATTGAAGATAGAATGAATAGATGTAGATATTTTAATCTCTGTTATCTAATTCCAGGGGAAATTATGTATTTCATTTAGATTTTAAATTATATATTCCAATGTCACATCTTTATATAACCACCTTTTGTTCTTAGCAGTGCTGTGCTCACGGTAGGCATTCAATAAATGTTTT
Source organism: Nesogale talazaci (assembly GCA_004026705.1). Lineage (NCBI taxonomy): Eukaryota > Metazoa > Chordata > Mammalia > Afrosoricida > Tenrecidae > Nesogale > Nesogale talazaci. Next base: position 92,859 of record PVJH01006065.1, read on the forward strand.
ACTTGATTTGAAACCACGTTATCTAAAAATTAGTTCTCTAGTTAATTGTAGGTTTTCTATTTTTAGTAGTTACTGAGAAAATAAACTGTATCTTTTATTCTCCATTATATGTAGGTCCAATCAAAATGGTTTGTGCATAGCAGATTCTTAGCAAATATATTTGAATTTAATTTTACTCTCTTCAAAATAAAGTTTGTGCTGTTGTTTTTCAATAGACTTGTTTTAAAAAATCATTTCAACATTCATGCAGTTTATATTTAATTTTTTAAAACTTTTATCACAAATCTATAAAATCCAGGACTGGACTGAGCTTTAAAGCTAATTGTAATCCTTCTCCTTCCTCTTTTATTCTCTATTTCCAATATAAAACAAGTATTATTTTTTTGGCTATCCAAAAATATAACATGAAATTTCTATTTCTTGGCTTTCCAACTACTACCATGCTAATCAAAGATACCAGGTTTCTTTCCCGTGGTATTACAAAACTTCCCACAAGCTCCCAGATTTTGTACTGTTGTCTTTTGTAACTCACCCTTCACACAACAGCAAGAGTAACTTTTTTAAAGACAACAATGAAGCAATTATATTTTCCTGACAAACATGCTCCCAAACTTTCTACTGTTAACTTACAATCAAGTCTGAATTATTTACCGAGGTCTGACTAACAATGTCAATTGACCTCTCCTTGCTTCTCTTTGATCTCCTTTCTTTAACCCCTCTCCCATCCACTGTATTTTGGTAGCATTAGCCTTTTTTTTACTAAAAATTTCTAAGCTTGGGGCTGAGCCCCGGTGGCATAAGTGGTTGAGTGAGGGGCTGCGGCCTGCGGGCTTGGTGGTTCAAATCCAGTGCGGCTCTCAGGAGCATCACTGGGTAGTGCCCATGACCACCAGAGACAATGATGCCCCCTCCCTCCCAAAAAATTCTAAGCTTGTTTCTACTGTACCTATTGTCATACAGTGCCAAAGCAGAGCTAAGCTTTATAGGGTTTTCTTTTTTCTTTTTTATAAATCATTTTATTTGGGACTCATATTACTCATATCACAATCCATACATACAACCACTGTATGCAAAGCACCTTTGCACATTTTTTGTCATCATTCTCAAAATATTTTCTTTCTACTTAAGCCCTTGGTATTAGCTCCTCATTTTCCCTTCCCTCCCTGCCCCCCTCCCATGAACCCTTGAGCATTTATAAATTATTATTATTTTGTCTTATCCTGCACTGTCTTATGTCTCCCTTCACTCGCTTCCTTGTTGTATAGGGTTTTCATTGGCTGAGTTTTCAGGTGCAAGCAAAGGGCCAGAATGTTCTTCCCAGGGGCATTTAGGTACCCTCAAACCTCTAAGTCACCCAAGGATTCTGCTCCTCTAGTGTGGTGGTAGTTGGGTGCTGTCACATCAATGTTGAATCACATGCCCTTCACATTTGCCTTTGTGTGTATCTGGAACACCTTTTCTTCAGATTTTTGGCTGGCTAGATCTTTGGTGTGTAGTTCAGGTCTCACCTTCTACAAGTGACTTTTGATACACTTCTATGGAATCACATCACATCACCCACATTCCAGTGTTTTCTGTCCTTTCAAGTTTCATTTTCCTTGCCCATCCATACCTGATAGTTAGCACTTGTCCACCATCTTTTCCTTTCATCTAGAGCTTGAGTTCCATAAAAGGAAATAATTGTTGGTCTTATTTACATGGACATAATGCGAGCCACAATGCCAACGGTTCAAAGTCACCGTCTGCTTCTTGGGAGGAGGAGGAAGTTACCTGATTCCATAAAAATTTATAGCTTTAGGAACACTATGTTTGGTCTCTGTGAATTGGAACTCATTCAGTGGCAGTGAGTATACATTACATTTTTTGACAAATGGGTGATTGAATAACTATCACTTTTTAGTGTCAGAGTTTGACTCTGACTTGTGAGAACAGCACAATGAAGGCAAACTATGTGTGTGGTCTACTTGAAATAGAGTGCCTTGTCAAGATCATGGGTTAAACATGAGCAACTACTACTTATGAATTTAAAAGGAAGTGTTCTGTTTTGATGTATGAGGAAAAACCTGTTTATTATATCTTCCAACTATAATTCTGAAGACTTGTACACAAAACTGTGGAATATAGGAAAATTTTAAAGATACAAGACTTTGAAAAAACATCTAGATAGTCTAGTCTAAAAAAAGGGAGTGGGTGAATAAAATAAACTGATCTCTGCTTTGATTTGATGTTTCAAATATTTTAACAAAAACCATCAATTGGATATTGGAGAAGAAACTATATGTATTATTAAAGCTTGTTCATAACATTTAATATAGGATTATTTGACAGTTGGTACAGTGCCTTCAGTGTAGTCTGAATTTACATTGTTCTTCTTAACTTGAAGAACACAAACACATAGATTTAAATTCAGCAAGAAACATGTTCAGAGAAATATGCTCTAGGATTTTAAAATTATACATATTTTTAGTTGTTTAATTATCCAATGTCTTCCTAAAATATTTTATATTACTAGATTTATGTATTATTATTAAAAGCTGCATCTAATGTGTTCTTTTGATTTAAATTTTTTGTTGTAAATGTTTTTATAAAACAAAAGAATACAAATCATGTCTTACTACATCTTCCCATCCCAATATATCGTGACAGTATATATATGGTTTCTAAAATTATACTATTGTGGTCATTATGTTGGAATACTATCTTAGTCTTCCGGCAGCTTCCTCAGCTCATACTCCTCTGAGTTGCTGAAGTCGCCCACAAGCCCTCCAATAAAGCCTATCCTAATCTCTGAAAAAAAATCTTAGTCTTCCAAATTTTTCTTTAATAACAGAACTGATTTCTTTTTTTTAAGTACTTTATCTGAGCACTGGACTCCAGGCTGATAATTCAGAGTATGATAAAGAAAGAAGAGGGTGGTTGGCATGATTGGTGATGCCTGAGTGATAGGCAATATTTGGTGCTAACTATCGAGATGTATGGGCATCAGTAGGGACAAACAGGGTATGTAAAAAATTGTTTGGCAGCTTCTGAGGCCAAATTAACTTTACGATTTTGCGTGAGGCAGTTCCTGTCATCACGTTCCCTTTGGTGCTAAGCCAGATCTGTGGAGACTGATTAATACGGAGTTCCTTACGGTCCTTACATTTTCTGAGCCTACTCACATATCCTAACATCACATTGTCTTTATAAACTATAATCCCACAATAGTGACTCAGTGTCATCTTACCCACTATGATGGCTGATTCTTTATCCCCATCATCATGCAGCTGGCCTTCCCCACACTTATCTGGGTGGGCTTTGATCTGGGAGGCCAGATAATTCCTACTTTTATATACTTATATATTTTTCAAACGAATAAAACCTGAGGGCATGATTCTGTCAGTATAAGATCTGCTTAAAGTAAATTGAACTGCCAAAATGAGTTGGCCATACATCTATATAAGAGCTTAAAGATTAGCTTTTAATGTGGACAGTGATATTTTCAACTGGAGTTGTGTTTGGCACAAGGGACAAGTGAAATTGCAATAACATATAAAATTCAAACAAACAAGAAAGTAGAAAGAACAATGGGTGAAGGAATAAAAACAGAAATGGGAGAGAGACCTTTTGCAATAGATGATGATGATAAGGTAAAACCAAGCAGATGTCAGGCAAGCAAAGATAGGATACCCTGCTAATTTTCACTCATCTCTACTTACATACAATGGAATGAGAAGGAGGAGGAGATACAATGTAAAATGTTGCTTAAAATAAAAGTTAATTTGATATGAAAATGCTAACTCTATCCTAGCCTCATTATTCCTAGTCTGTCAAGCTAATCATCCAAATTGATTGCATTATGATAATTTCCCTTCTTTACTTGAATCAGATAAACACAAATGATATACACATAAGCATTTCACTCATTAATGACCTTCTCAGTTTAGTTTTCAACATTCTTCTACAATGGGACTTGTGATAGTCCTTACTACCCAAACTGTTCTACTTGTTCTTCCTAGAAAGTTACCTAGGAAGAACTCCATTTCATAAAACTTCTTATTATTCAGCATTTTATTACTAGGGCTTAACTCAATGTTTGGATATAATAAAATGCTATGTTTTTCATATTTAGTGTACCGATATTAATAAAATGCATGCACCTATAATGTACAACACAAAGATAGCGTGTTTGTCTGAGTTGACTAGAGAGACAAAATCATAGACATGCATGTGTATAAGAAATATATTTATATCAAAGGGTAATTGTATATTAAGAAAACATCTCAGTCCAGTCCACATCAAGTTCTTAAGTCTAATATTATCTCATATGTCTGACATCAGTCTCTAAATTCTTCTTTAGACACATGCAGGACATGCAATGATGCTAAATGTAGGATGATCGCACTTCAGGTGGTAGAAGGTGTGATGGGTAGGTTTGTTATGCCAACACGGCCACAGAAGATTGGTGAATCTGTTGTGACGGCACAGTCAATGAACATGCGGAATGAATTGAAGGGCAGATATAGGAAGGGCTTCGCAAGTCCCGCCCTCTCTCTCTCTCTTGTTTTCCGGATCTTCGGACCAGAGAGCTGCCTCGTTCGTCCTGTGCCTCGACCTCCAAGCAACACTATCCATGGGACACCTAATCGTGGACTGTGTTACTGTGAGTTGAGGATCCTTCAAGCACTATTTCGCCACGCTTCTGGGATATACATCTCTTGAGCTGGGGACTGTTTGACTTTGTTATCTGGCTGACAGTTGGTGACAGTTGGTGACTGTTGCTCTGCCATTTGCTGCCTGTAACAAGATAGACTGGATTGCTCTACAGAGGACTATTCAACGGCCCTCAAGAATTGAAGGACTGCTAGTCTTCTAGTTGCCTCACGCAAGTGAGTTGCAGCGAGCAATCTGTATTGCTTTATAGTTAACTTTTTCTCTTTTTATCTTATATATCTTTCTAAGTATATAAATATATAAAGAGGCAGTGCTAGTGTCCTGAATTTTATTTCTCTAAGAGAACCTTGCCTGATACAGAAGGTCTTGTGGGTCCAGTGGCAGTGGAATCATCTCAACACAGGTGTGGGTCTCCATATGGCTCCTGCAGCTCCAGGGCTTTGACTCCATTAACACAGCTTCATAGGGTTAGTCAAGAGAACTGTGAATCAGAGAAAGTGTCCCACCTCCATAGAGCAAGACAGGAGTTCCTAGTATCCCCAGGATAACACCATGCCGACACAGAGGCATTATTGGCTATAACCCAATTGATAGACTAGACTTAACCCCTTCACAAGTTGACAGGAGATTATGTAACTGCCATTCTTAGGAAACTAACATATAAAAGGGCTGTGTGGTTTAAAAAATAAAAAAGAGAAATAGATGTGCTATTTGCATTAAAATATAGTACATATGTTTGATCCCTTAATATTTCCATGTTTTTGCTTATTTGACTTGCTCTGATTAGAGTACCTTTTAACTAGCTGCCAATATCATAATTATACAAAATTCCAGGGTCCAATTTAATTAGTGTTTTATTAACTCAACAAATAGATAAATAATATAAACAAATTTCTTTTAATAATTCATATATCATTGAAAATATCTTTAGTGCCTATTTTTATATTCTGAGTGCTCTATTTGCCCATACTATATCATTTCCTCCTAGTATAATGTAAGATTTTAAAAAAGAGATTTATTCTTTGCCTTTTGCAATGAAGACAATTTCTGAAAAAAACAATGTGCTGAATATTTCTTATCATGTGTGTTAGACTGAGTTGACTAGAGATACCAATTCCTTGGCATATCTGTGTAAGAGAGAAATTTATATACATATGTAATTTTTTATCAAAGATATACCCCAGTCCAGTCAAATTCAAGACCGTGTGGCTGAAACTAGCTGAAGCCTTCTTCTGACTCACAGCCGCAGGGCTATCGTTGAATCAGGAAACGGTGAGAGCACAGGCTGGTGTGTGCCAGTCACGTGAATCCAAGGTCAGTGAATATGTGACAGGGCACCAAAAGTTCCCAGCCTAGCTTCAGACTCAGCAACCCACTTGGATTGACCCTGGAGATAGTCAGCACTGACTATCAGCACTGAATCCAGCAAGGAGGATAGTAAAGGACAAGAGAGAGAGAGAGAGAGAGAGAGAGAGAGAGAGAGAGAGAGAGAGAGAGATTCTCTCTCTGTGTTTTATAAAAAGGTCATACTCAAGAAGACATAATTAGGCTGTGACTTGATTAATAGTTTGCACCCTACTCCTGGTACTGGGTTGACTAGAAAAACAAATTCATTGACACTCATATGTGTAGGAAAGAACTTTATTTCAAGAAATAATTATACATTAATAAAACATTCCATCCAAGTCCACACTAAGTTCCTAAGTTCGATAATAGTCCATATTGTCAGACTATAACTTCCTCTTCAGACTCATACAACACATACGATGGTGTTAAATACAGAAAAATCACAGGCCAGTTGGTGGAAATTCTTGTGGATCCAGTGGGGGTAGAAGCATCTCAGGGATAGTGTGGGTCTCCACATGGTTCCTTCAGCTCCAGGCCACTGACTGCCATCAGTAAAACTGCTTGTGGCTTGTCAAAAGAAATCTAAGCAGAGAGAGATCGTGTGTACCACCTCTGGTGAGGAAGAGAGGAAAACTCCAGGAATCCTCATAAGAAGGCCATTTCCACAAGGAGGCATTGATCAAGCTGTGACCTGATTGACAGGCGACACTCCACCCCTATAACTTACTTAACAAATTGGCAAGAAATTATGTAACTACTGCATAATGTAACAACAAACTGTTCAATGATGAGATAAAGAGAAGGCTTTAAGTTTAAATAAATGATTGTGCCTGAATTCACTCTGGATTATATAAAAAATGCATTAGAGTTTATCTCCCACCTACCACATGAAGTAATTCATGTTTCCAAAGAGATGAATAGGACTCTGAGGACTGTGCTATTTATTTGTACAGAGTTAGCAATTTAGAATTATTGTCATATCTTCCAAAATAGAAGGTTGTGTGAGTCACTACTCAGTTCTCTACCTCGGAAAAATATGCCCTTTTCATTAAACATAAATTAGTGTAAAATTATCACTCTTGAATTGTATTAAAAATGTCAACAGAAACAAGATTCTGGAAGGCTCTCCTTAGCTTAATGCATATGAAAATATATTTCACACTGTTTTGTAAATTCATGATGTACTATATGATTTGGCAAAATGATCTAGAACTTCGAACATTTAATTATAGAACACAGATATCACCACAATAGAATTTGTGAACAACATTCAAAATTAGTCAACACCATTTTCGAGCATGATTCTGAAACACTAATAGAATTGTTCTACTCAGATACACAGGACCAATTTATGCTGCCACTGTACTGTCAAGACGAGACTGTAGTGCTCCATCTTAGGGTGTATGTTTGTTTTCCTCCACACTGGTGCTTCTTACACCAGGATTTCCTAATGTCTCTCAGTCTGTGGAACAGCTGTGTCCTTGCCAGAATTGGTAGCTAAATGGAATTTGGATAAGAGAAATTTGAGGAAGAAAGGTGATGACAATTAGCAGCTGCAAAGATTTGCAGGAACACGTACATGCTTTCAACACATCTGGCATTGTCCTGCTCTCATCACTCTAGTTGTCATACCTATAGACAGCTCTTCATCTCCCACCCTACTGGTTAATAAATAAATAGCACAGAGCAACTCTAGGATGTCAAGAAGCAAAGAATCCTATTATCCTTCTTGAGAGATAGCGCTCTATGACAATATTAGTCACACTTAGAGTTCATAGATAGAGAAGCCACCTGCAGAGTGAAGGGAAAATGTCCGGAGGGAAGCATTGGGAGTGGCAGCATGTTTGGAGGGGTGATTTCAATAGCGTAAGAGACTGTAAATATTAAGCCAGCAGGCTCCAGTCCTCAAGGCTGATTTTAAATTCCAAAGTCAGCAAAACAGGACACGTTCTGCTGATTCCTTGCATGCTTACTGCCTGGTCTCTGCCTGTGCAAGACCTCACTTTGGCAGAGCGTGACCAAATTCACCTTTGTACCCAAGAAATGTGACCAGACCTCGAATTGGCTCATTGATAACCTGGTGACCCAGAAAGGCCAAGTCCATTATTCTGTTCAAGCGACCACTGGACAAGTTAAAGCAAGTACAACATGAACTCCCCACCCCCAAACCCACTAACAAAGAATGAGTAAAGTATCCTGTTAATGAAAAATTAAAACAACTTATTAGTCTTCTGTATAAAGCTTTTAAAACACTTTCCATCATCTAAGACCATGAGATAATGAATTTGAGAAAATACTATGGAACGTCTTCTCAAAATGAAAACCAGGGCAAAACACAAATAACAAACAGAAGATCCAGTGGAACAAAAACCAAGTTGATGTTCTCAGACTGAGATTGCCAATCTAGAGAGCCTCCATAATAAAAACCTGATATGGATCATAAAATTAAAAAACCAAATTCATTGCTGTCGAGGCAATTCTGACTCACAGTGACATTATAGGGCTAGATAGAACTTTCCCATACAGGTTTCTGAAATTTAACTCTATGGACATAGAAAGCACCATATCTGCAGACTTTCTGGTTAGTAGTCCAATTCATAACACATTATACAATCTGGGATCCTTTGATATTGATCAATACTCATTATATAAACACACATATTTAGGGAAGATAACTATTTTATATTTGAAAGTCTTCCTTTCCTTTGACTCAAAATGAACATTTTGTACAGGATAAATGGGATGTACTATTCTGAGTAGACTAGAAAAACAAATTCATAGACATGCATGTGTATAGACAGTGTTTTATATAAAGGGTAATTGTACATCCCAACTCAGCCCAATCCAAGTCCATAAGTCATATATTAGCCCAAGTGTCTGATAATAATCTATAAAGTCCTCTTTACCCTCACGAGGCACATGCAGTGATAGTGAATGCAGGAAGATCACAGGGCAGTGGGTGAGAAGGAAGTCTTGTTGATCCAGTGACATTGTAAGGATCTCAGTGCTGGCAGGGATTGCCATGTTGCTTCTGCAGGTCCAGAGTTCTGGCTGCGTCAGGTAGGTCCAGGTGACTCTTCCTCAGGAATGTGTCTCAGGGAGTCAGCCTTTTCAATAGTGGAGTTATTCTCAACCTTCCTAATGCCTTGTCCCTTCAATACAGTTCTTATGGTGGTGACCCCCCAAGCATAAAATTATTTTTATTGCTACTTCCAACTCTAATTTTCCTACTGTTAGGCAGGCAACCCCTGTGAAAGGGTCATTCAACCCTACAAAAGGTCACAACAGTTGGGAACTGCTCAACTAAAGTCTTCACTGCTCAACTAAAGTTGAGCACTGCTGCAACAGAGTCTCCAAGGAAGTGAGCCTAGAAGGAGGATGTTTCCTGCCTCTGAGGAGGAAATACCAGAGCTTCCAGAATTTCCAGGAGTAGGCCTTGCCCACACAGAGACTCCATTGGTTATGACATGATGGGTAGACAAGACTCCACCCCTTCACTCATAATCCTCTCAAATTGACACCAAATTATGTAACTACATCATGGGATCTTTCTAAAAAGCTGGAATTCTTCAGAGAAACAAAATGGCACATAGGGTTACCATGTGATTCAATTTTATATGAAGTCATTAAATTTTTTTGCATCCAAATATTTCTCATCTAAAAAGTATGACAACATCAATGAAGAATTTACTAGAGGGTTCAGAAAACATTTTTAAATAGGAAAAAGACAGAATCAGTGAACTTAAGGAGGTATTGCTAGATTTTATCTAGTCAGTTCCAAATAATAATGACCCTGTGTACAACTATATCAATTCACAAAAAAATTGTTATCCTTGACCCCATTGTTGCAACCACTATGTCAGTCTATTTTGTTGAGGATCTTCCTTTTTTTTTTTTTTTTGACCCTTTATTTTACCAAGCTCATTATCTTTCTCCGGGGGAATGGTCTCTCCTGTTAGCTACTGTTGACATGTCCTAAGTACAAGAGACAAAAATCTAACGATCCTCTCTCTTTTCCTGAATTAGATAAACTTTGTCACATCAAAGAATCATGGACAAGTCTAAAGGAATCATCTAGACTGTTGCTGTATATTTCTTAGATCTTGATCATCCGTCTGAAAAACTGTTTCTTTTTCATAAACATAGATATCAACAAACATGTTTTTAAGTGTTGTGCCTTGGTAAATTAAAGCAACTGAATTTGATACAAGCTCAATGTCCTGTCCTTCACAAATTATCTCATCTTTCAGGGATTGAGAAATGGAGCAAACAACACCCATCTTCTTTCCAATCCTCAGACTGCAGTTTTCACCCAAGAAGTTAAGGATTTCAACTGGAATACATTCTTTTTTGTCTTCTCCAATGAAATTAATTTGCAGACGAGTATAAATTTTTTTCAATGGGGATTTAATGGTCTCTGCAATAAAGCTGTAAGAGAAAATGAATTTCCATATGCAAAAGAGACAGTTGAATTCTCCTCCAAACTATATAAATTAGTGAAAGTGGATCATTGTTTACAAAAGAAAACAAATAAATAATCCTTCATTAAAATGAGAAACTTTTGGGCATAAAAGGATAACATGAAAAGACAACTTAACTATTAGGGTAATTATTTTGAATCTGATAAGAGTTTAGTAACCAACATATGTAAAGAGTTGTCATAACTCAGTTTTGTCCATAGTTGTATGCCAGATACAATGTAGGGAACAGCAGTTGCAATTGGAGTCATCTAGTAGTTCATGATCTTTCTCCACTGTTTATTGTATCGGCATTATGAGTATATGGAAGTTGAAAGATGCAGTGAAAATCATCTTTCAAATCATTAACAATGGCACAAATGTTTGAGGCAATACTTTTGATTTACTATTTTCCTAGGGAGAGACATTTCTAATGGCATCCTCTTGGCTTTTCTTACCACCATAGCCTTCACTTCACAATTTCAGGGATCCAGTGTGACAACACTGCCAGTTTTTTAATATGCTTATTCCAATTACGCATTCTGAACATGAGAAATCAGTACAGGGTTGGTTCAGGTATCTACTGTACTCAATGTAAGATGGACATGAGCTAAATTTCCATTAATAAATTGACCTCCACAGACTTTACCCCTGACAGTTGTAACACTGTCATGTTTGGTTTTCTTGAAGTGACCCTTACAGTGTACGATAAATCACGAGGCTTGTGATTCAAACCCACAGGGTCCTGCCCTATTCTCACAATTGTTCCCTCATTGAAGCCATGATATCAACCTATCATGTTGAAGGTCTTCCTTCTTTTTTTGAAGTCCCTCCTCTTTATTAAGGATGATGTTTTTTTCAGGGGATTGTCTCTTTTGACATGTCCAAAATACGTAAAATGAAGTCCGTGATCATTAACTTTCAGGAGCATTCTGGTTGTACCTCTTTCAAGGCAGATTTGTTTGCTTCTGGCTATCCATGGTACTTTTAATTTTCATCACCAGTACTGTAATTCAAATGTATTGATCCTTCTTAAGTCTTCTGTATTCAATGTTCAACTTTCACATGCATATGTGATGACTGAAAGACCAGTTTGTGTCAAGTGCACCTTATTTCTCAAAGTAACATCCTTGTCTTTCAAAATGTTAAAGAGGTCACATGCAGTAGTTTGCCAAGTACAATATGTCTTATGAGCCCTTGGTTGCTGCTTCCAGGAGTATTGACTGATCATCTATGCAAGACAAAATCTTTGTCAGCTTTTATATTTTTCCATTTACCACAATGTTACCCAGTGGTCCAGCTGTGAGGGTCTTTGCTTAACTTACATGGTAATATATTTTAAAATATCAGAGATTGCTAGAATGATAGCTCTCTTATCTAATAAAAAGGAGCATACCTAAACACACACATCAGAATCTCATAGAAACTATGTTTTGAGTGGCTTAAAAAAAACAATTCCTCCTAGATAACTCAAATCTACTCCTTGATATAATTTGACTAATTTTAGATTTCAGTTGGTTCAAGGACTACCATGCTCAGATACCTCACTTGTCTGCAGTCAGTCATATCTTTCAGTAGATGATGGCCACGACAGCAGGACCAGGTAAGACTATGCATTTCATGATTGATGTAGGTTCCAGCAGTCAAAACGTAGTTCATATCAGTTATTGGTGCTGTAATAATTTACCCATTCATTTGTAAAGACTAATTTAAGTGATGTGATCAGAAGAGGCTGAGTAGAAATTGAAGCAGTCAAGATAAAAATTTCAACATACACATTAAATAAAAATTTTAAGGACTGAGTGTGCGTCCTGACAACCTAAGACAGGCGGAGTTCCCGGGAGGATATTACTTGAAAAAATAAAAAAGGGGGACCTGTCAGGAGCCCTCCGGCCCAGACATGCTTGACTAGGCTACAGGCCGAATATGCCTGAACTCTGTTGCAGTTTGTTGCCTGGGGTTTGTAGTTTGTCGCCTTTGTAACTATAAACAGCCCTGGCCTCTGAAGCCAGACTTGCAGCTGTGCTGACATTCACTTGTTAATTTTGAAGATCACGATATGCTAATTGCCTAAACTTGCTTGCCCTATAAAACTGGCTTACTTCTCACAAATCAAAAAAAAA
>PVJH01006066.1:0-105419 GCA_004026705.1 Nesogale talazaci
AGAAGTGTGGGAACCTAAGACCCACTGGTGGGTTATTGGTCACTCCTTTACAGGGGAGTCACGGGGAGGAGAAAGACCAGTTAAGGGGCAGCTGGGCAGTGATGATGCATACAAGTTTCCTCTAGTTCCTGAAGGCTTCCTCCCCCCAACCATCATGGTCCAACTCTATCTTACAAATCCAGATGGACTGGAGAAGGTATACTGGTGGAGAGGAGAGCTGGAGATATGGGGGAACCAAAACTGATGAGCCCCCTTGGGCCAGATTGGAGCTGCTGGATGGGTGGAGAGAAGGTGGGGAAGACAGACGGAACCAACTGCAAGGATCTACACATAAGCTCGTAGTTGAGGATGGACAACAAAGGAGTGGGTTGGGGGAGAGTTTGGGCAGGGTAAGATATGACAGAACAATAATAATTTATAAAGCATTGAGGGTTGGTAGGGAAGAGAGAGAGAGGAAGAGGGGAAAGGATGGAAAAGCCGATACCACGGGCTCAAGGAAGGATGTTTGGAGAATGATAACAGCAGTGGACATGTGAAGGTGCTTGGCACAGTATGTTTATTTAAGTAGTGTAAAACGATGTACGAACCCCCAATTAAATGATTTTTAATATAAAAAATAAATGTTCTCCTTTCTTCACAGTCATGAAGCTCCACCAAACTAAACTGAAGTCAGTGTATTTGTATTCACCCCAGTAGGGTGGTTGTAGAGAACTGCCAAATGACCTGGAGTATTTGATCCTATCACTCTCCTTTCACACATAAAATTGGAAACTGCCATGCACCATCAGCTTTCTTCACCACTTTTGTTTATACTCTGCTTTGTCTACAGTGATTGTGTGAGGACAGGCTGGTGGGCTTCTTCCATGTGGGCTTTGTTGTTTTTCAGAAAGATGGCCGCTTGTTAATCTTCAAGTTTTTAAAACCCCGGACACTATCTCTTTTGGTAGGTGGGCACCATCAGCTTTCTTCGCCCACATTTGCTCATACACTCAAGGGATACAGAGTTTGGGGCCTGAAAGACTTGAAGATAAACAAGCAGTCATGTAACTGAGAAGCAACACAGCCCACATGGAAGAACCACAGCAGTTTGGTAATCATGAAGTGTCATCAGTCGACATTTCACCTTTTTTTGAAATAAGAAAACCATTCATATACTTAAATTTTTCCCATAACGCTGTCCTTGTAGGTTATATTCAACATCATAGCAGTTTCTGCAGCACTTTTCCCAAACAGGAAGCAAAATTTCACAACTGCACACTTTTCTGTCAAATGGACCACCACAAAAAATGAGGTTCTAACAATACTGCCTTTAAGGAAAAATTCACTGTGACCAGAGAGAAGCTTCCCAGGTGATGACACTGGTTGCACTCACTCAGAGTGAGTTGCTTGATACTTGTCTAGTGAGGGGAAAACACATACTACCAAGCTTCCACGAAGTGCAGCTTTTTTCTACTTTTTTTGTGTGTGAGAGAGCTCCCCTTCGCATATTAGATTAGCTGCTATGTATTTTTTTCCATTATAGAAGAAAATAGAGTGGCTTCATTATTATAACTAAGTTAAGTGATTTAAAGTGTAGTGTTAGGGGTAAAATGATAAAAACAAAGTGATTATTATTATTGAAATCAGAGTTATAGTCTTGAATGGTTTATTTTGCTTATATAAAGGAATAATTTTTGCATTATCTTTTTATATATGAATTATAAGAATTTGAGTTCATAAGATGACTCTAAAATCCATTTATTGTTACCCTCATCTCTGATCACATATATAAATTTTATGATGAATAATTACTTGGGACAAAAAAATGAATAAAGATCTGGTTCCTAAAAGAAAGGTTCACTCTTGAGATATAATTTATCCATGTTATGATTGTCTGATTAGTTTTATACAGAGGTATTATTTCATTTACTAATAAAGTAAATTTCAGCAAAGTCTCTGAATGAAAGGACTGCAATCTTTACCCAGTATGTAACAATTGACTCCATCTAGGGGGAAAATCCTCAAATTCATTTTTGGGTAAAGAATATCAATGGTGGATTTAAGAAGTTTACAGGGAGGGAAAGAGACCAATTTTGAAGAATAATCATGAAATATAATATCTATTTTCCATCTGAAGAGAAGTTTTTCTTAGAAACTAGCCAACTTGCTAATGGCACACTATCCATGCTTATATCTTTCCTATCTTCCAGCATTCAGCTTTCTCAGCTTATGACACGGTGACTGTCCTATTCACATAGGCTCTATTTTTCTTACTCTTTCTGGGTGCAATGATTCATTGCAGTGGTCACACAGAACTCACAGACAATGATTATAAGGGTTTTTTTGTTGTTGTTGAAGTTAACAAGTTCTAATTTAGGCGGAAATGCTCAGGATAGAGTTGTTTAAGTCAGTCTATTTCACAAAGTTCTTGCAAGACTGTTAATAAGTGTCTGAAGGGAAAGTCATTCCATGCTTAGTTTCAGACTAAAGCCTCTCAGTCCCAGCTCTTTGAGTCAGCAAACTCATCGTCCAGTGATGTGCTTGGAGGTATCCTGCTTCCCAAGCCATCCTCCTGCTCCCAGATACTGAGCTTTACTGCTCTGTGGGTTGGAAAGTTAAACAGTCTTGTCTCATGCTATGGATCATGATTCTACTGTTGCTCCTCCTCTGGTGTCAACACAACCTTTTCATTATGGACTACTGGTTCCTTGAGTATTTGCTGTAGATACATTGAAAACAAAAAGGTACACAACTCTAATATATTCTTTTATTGATATAGCACTATTTAAAATATTTTTCTTGCCCATATTTTTGTAGTGCCATCTTTATTACAGAGTATTCTTTTAAATTTTATTAATTGGTTTTCCTTATAGGTTGTCTTATGTAAGCAATGGACTAATTGCAAGGTTATTGGTTCAAACCTATCAGGTACTTGGCAGTTGAAAGATGATGTTGTCTACTTCTGTAAAGATATGCCATCTTAGGAATCCTGCATGAGGTGTCTGTGAGTTGAAATCCACTAAAGGGCAGTACATTTTGTTCTTAGTAATGCATGTACTGTAATCTGCTTTTTGTTCTCATATGTATTCACACACTACAGACTATTCTCAATAGTGTTGACTGTGATTGTGTCATGTATTTTCTGAAGTCAGCCTGTCAGTAAGGATATGTATGAGAAATAACTTGCTTTCAATACAATACTAAAATAGACAATTTAAAGGAAATCTAATTTCAATTTTTTTTCTGAATTGTGTGACAGTTAATAATAGCACAAGTGCAATAGGTATTTATAATTTTATTTCATATTCAATATTTTTGATCACATGCAAAGCAAATTGTACTATTCTTTCAATAAAAGAGCAATTTACACTTTAATATTTTATACATTTTCTTATATTTCAGCCATGTGTGACTGTATACTCTAGTGCTTTTTGTTAATAGAATCATAAAAGACATATTATTACAATACTATTTGAAGAGTATAGTCAATATTTTTGTCAAATTTTTATTACAATATTAATTTTGAAAAGAAGTAATCATAAAAATTGGTTAACAAAGAACATTTATTTATTGTTATCAAATCACCCTTATTAGTTGAAAAATCTAGCATGTCTTAATAAGAAAAATTCCTTAAGAAAGTGTAAATCAAATTAAAAATATTAACTTATTTTTAATTGTATTTTTAAAAAATCATTATTTTGTGATAAATTTCCTTTGGCCTTTGATCATTTAAGAGAAAATACAGATATCTGATACTGAGAAAAGAACAGAATTCAGAGTTTAATGTCTTGTCTGTTGCATTTTCAAAGATTCGCCACCCCCAACCCCCAATTTCATGACTTTCCCTTTTAATCTTTTAATAAATAGTCTTATTTTTAAGATACACAGTCATCTATTTCATCATCCACTGCAGGTATCCATCATAAGATTTGATAGTGTTTCTGCTGTAGAACACCCTTAAGTTATTGTCTATTTTTCTTTATTGCTCTTCATAGTTCTGGGATTTACATTTAGACCTCTGATACACCTTGAGTTTCTTTTGATATAGGGGGCATGTATGTCACCCCACACTTTATTTATGCTTCCATCTTTACTGTCCAATGTATCAGATGTGTTCTTGCGATGTTCTTTGAATTCTGAATTTGCATATAAATAATCAATAGCTTGTTCCACAGTTGACAACTGGTCTTGACTTTACTGATGATATGTAGCATCTCTATGGTCTCTGGAGTGCACAGTGTTTCTTTCTGTTGTGCATAGAGTCGCTATGGATCAGACTCCACTCAATGGTACCTAACAGCAGCAACGGCATGATTTGCTTTCACAGATTTAGTTGATTGTGTCCACTCTATCTCATCTGGCAATGTCCTCACTTTATTACCATTTATATTGTTGTAAAACGGTGGTTTCAGTGAAGAAATCCAGCTACTAATCAGTCTTCTGTTTTGGAAAAACAAAATAAAACAAAAACCCAACTAGCTGACTAGCACCAGTAATGTGATTTTCTCTGAGGAGTATAAATACCTGCCGGTCTTCTTTCTTTTCAGGTGAAAAAGGGAGTTGGAGATTAAAAGATCCTGTTTTTCAGTTCTTAAGTCAATCAGTCATGGATTTGAAAAAATTTTTCCTGACACTTGAGAAAGAGGGCATCTTGAATACATAGTGAGTACAGAAATCTGTGGTTGTTAACTGAAATTTGTAAATGTAGTAGTCACAAAATGCCTACGGAAGTGGTCGGTGAGTGAAATGAAACCAAGTTATGAATAAAATATTATGAGGCAAAAAGAATCCTGTAGGTAGCATACACTTGGGAAGAGAATCGTCATGTGACAATTTGAGAAATGTTCTGGAGCCAATATTTGCACTTCTCTCTTACGTTTATGTTACTTTTTTTCAGGAATCACATAATGTTATGTTCTCTCTGTACTTATTGCTTTCGAGTGACTTCTGGCTGATAAAGATCTTGTAGGGTAAGGTAGAACGCTCCTGTGAGTTTTAAACACTTTGACTCAACGGAAATAGAATGCCCGCTCTTTCTCCCACAGAGCACGCAGTTTTAAACTGTTCCCTTGTGGGTAGCAGCTCAGCATGTAGCCACTGTGACTAGGGTTTCTCTCACATCATGGCAGCATGTGATACATGAACATCCACTAGCGGTCATCTGTGGTTTAGAAGACTTGTGACATTGATGCCATCTATGGATGAAACCAAGCCATGCACCTAGCAGATGTACAGATGAGAGTAGATGATGCTTTTTAACATTTGATCAAAGAAATAAAAAAAAAATCAGTTGCATCAAAAGAGTCATTTACAGTGATCTTACTGAATACCCGACATCAGAAGCAGAACTTTCCAGTCCATGAGTGTGTGTGTGAGTGAGTGTGTGTGTGTGTGTGTGTGTGTGTCTGTGATGACCCTCAACAAGATGAACTCAGGCAGGGGCTGCAGTAATTGGCTCTCAAATACACCACCAGGTGTGAGGAGAGCATAGGACTCAGCACTGGGTTTCTTGATTGAGGCAGGATGCCTAGGATCTGACAGCACACATACACACGTATACACACACACACACACACACACACACATATATATATATATATATATATATATATATATATATCTGTGTGGTGGTGGGATGTAACATTTGGATTTGAGTCAGCAATATAGGGGATGGTAGAACCAGAAAGTCAAGTGAAGTGCTTTTAAAACTTCTGAAGTTACCCATACCTAGAGGAGGGTACCTGTTCAAAAGCTTTTGTCTATCAGAACTTGGGCCACTTACATTTTTTGTCCTGCTTTTGGAGCCTAATTTTGGAGAGCCCTCTTACTAGCTAACCCTCTATTATTTTGTGACTTCCCGGCCGATCTTCCAATATGCTAATGGAATAACATTGAAAGGTGATGGCAGCGGTGAAGCGAAAAGGGGCACTTGGGAAAATGCCTAGGGGTTCGTTTCAGGATCAAATTAATAAAATCGAAAATCTTTGTTTACATAAGTAATTTTTCTTTTAACTCTATCTTGTTTCACTCCTTTTATCTATTTCTTCCTGATCTGAATTTTTATAGCTTGGTAATTTTATTTTCAAAGATTTATTTCAATGCTATCATATATTATTAATTGGGGCAGTCATTTCATTTATTATTGAGACTAATTAATAATGTAAATGCATCAAGTGTATTACATTTAACATTTTTATTTATATTTTGTAGATAATACAATTGTGTTTATATATTTCTTTAAATATAGTTAAGTATGTTTGGATACATAAAAATATATCCAAATATATAAGTATATATTTGTATATCTAAACATGTATGTATCTAGCTATATATACACATATATTTAAATATACGCAAATGTATTTTAAATAAACATCAGCATATATTTATATGTATTTAAGCATACTCAAATATATACATGATATATGTTGTTTATAATACAGCCTATAATATAAATCTTGCTCCAATTCACTTCTTGTAGACTGTCCCTGAAGTCATCTTGTTGCCTCTCTGGAGAACATGTATGAAAACAAACAAGATAGGATTGATAAACAAAACAAACTAACTCAGATTTAAGATATTATTATTCTCTGAAACTGGTTCCAAATTTAAGTTTACATTTCTAAACTTTCATTTCCCAAGTCACAGTTATGACAGCATAACTTGTAGCATTATTTTATAGGTATTTTATGTGATAGATTACCGATACAATGTTGGTTTGTTTTCTTAATATTTAATTCATAAATAATCCAAAAATATCACAAGATAATTAAAAGAATCCTCCCCCCCAGTTTCATAGATGAATTAAATTTGGTGTTTTTAAAAATCATCACACCCAGTATTAGCATGCATTGCTGGAAGTATTAAGTAGATATTGTAAAGAAAAAACACAAAAAGTCTTTTAATTAACACAGAATAATATAATTTGACTCAGTTTTTGCCTATTTCGCCTGTTCTGTTGATCAAACTGTCTCTCCAAGAATCCTGTCACATTTGTGTTGATTGCCAAAAACCAGGATTAACTACGTGGATGTGTTTTCTGTAACCAGTCCAGGATGAGAAATGCACCCACCCAAAGGAAGGGCATTAACAGGTACATTATTATAAAATGCCTTATGAAATCTTTATTTCATGATAACTAGATAGAAACAAAGACTCAAGGGGAAAAAAAACTCTTGAATAGTTGACTGTTTGTGTAGTTACCTGGGCAACCAAGAAGCTTTCCCTCAGAGAAGCAAAATCTAAAGACACTAAATCAAATGGAAGCTTAAGAAAATATACTTTGTGCCCCTGAGGACGTCATTCTTTTATTTTTTTTCCTTAATTTTAGGCATCACTGTCTTCTGGTGATCATGGGAACTACCCAACCTTGTTCCTGGAAAGCTGCTGTAGGATTTGAACCGCCAAGCCATGGCCCGCAGTCCCACACTCAACCACTATGCTACCGGGGCTCAGCCCGAGGCTGTCATTCTTTTAATGCTTTGAGAGTAAAAGAATTCTTTTGACTAAATCATTAAAGGCTTGTTTGACTTGCTTGTTCCTCAGGGTATAAATGAATGGGTTTAACATGGGAGAAATGGAAGTTCCTAGTATCGTTACTGCTTTATTAATGGCCATTTCATCCTTTGCCGACGGATTTATATAGATAAAGATGCAGCTGCCATAGGTAATGGAAACCACAATAAAGTGGGAGGAGCAGGTGGCAAAGGCTTTTTTCCTTTGTTGAGCAGAAGGGATCCTTAGAATTGTTCTTATGATATATATGTAGGACAAGACCACACACAAGAGGGTGATGATTAAGATTAATGCAGAGCAGATAAGAATCATCTCCTCTATGAATGCTGAATCAGTGCATGTGATTTTCAGGATAGGATTGGTATCACAGATAAAGTGGTCAATGACGTTAGAATCACAGAATTCCAGATCCAGTACCAGGATAAGAGGTGGGAATATAATCATCAACGTGATCATCCAGCAGCCTATGATAAATCTTTGGCAAACCCTATGGTTCATGATGGTTGTGTAGTGCAGGGGTTTGCAGATGGCCACATAGCGATCATAGGACATGGTAGCCAGGAGGAAAAATTCTGTGATTATAAACAGGTCTGCAAAAAACAGTTGGCATACACAAGAACTATAGGTAATGGTTCTGTCACCTGTTGATATACTATATAAGAATCTTGGAATGCAGGCAGAAGTGAATGAGATTTCCAAGAAAGAGAAATTTTGGAGAAAATAGTACATGGCAGTTTTAAGGTGGGAATCCACAAATGTAAGGATGATGATGGTCAGATTTCCAGTTATGCTTAACATGTAGGTGATAAGTAGAAATATGAAAATCAGAATCTGCAGTTGTGGGTCTTCTGTCAGTCCCAGGAGGATGAATGTGGTTATTGCTGTGTGGTTTCTCATCCCTGGCTCCTGGCTTCTGTTCAATCTGGTTGTAAAATTGAGAGACATGTTGGGGAATAATTTTATTCTGATTGGTGTTGGTTTTAAAACCAATTTGCTTGAGTTCATCATGGAAAAAACTTTTAAGTTTCATGCTCTCAATTCTTTTGATATGTGGATTTGAAATCTGGCTTTAAGCACCATCCAAGTACTATATTACACATCAGCTGCCAGACACCTAAAACAAAATATCACTAAATTATTAACTCTTAGAATGATCTGCCAAATATCTCTTTCCATTTTTATAGATGTTATTAAATGTAATACTGTCATTTTTGGAATTCGTGGCTGCTAGTTGGAATGTCTATTGATTTCATATAAAACAAAAACAAAAGAATGCATTTTTGTAATGATTTCTTCAATGAATATAATTCAAACTATAATTAGATCTTATTTTTCATAATTTTTCCAGGTATATTTTGGAGTGGACTGATCCACAACATTTACTTCTTCCACACAGAATAATGGTATCATATTTTTATTTAGAAGAATATTTCCCTCATCAAATATTGAAATTGTAATCAGTTACATTTATCTTCTTGAAACTTTTTTCATGGAGAAATCTTTGAGCTCCTGATTGTGATCCAAAAGATGATTAAAAACCCTGTTATAACAATTTAAGGGTCTGTTTTACATCTTTAGCCAATGCTATAATAACTATACAAAAGATACTTTGCTTATGAAAGTTTGTCAAATACTTATATCTTCAGTAGGTTTCAGTGATTACTCACTTTGGCCGAGATCACAGTGAGAATTTTTATATAATAAATTCACTACAAAAGAAGGGGATACATTTTAAATGATTTACATGCTATAGAAATATAATTCTTTTTTATTTTTGTTTCATTTTATCTGTAACTCATACACACTAATTTTCACATGACATTCACTCCTGATATTTTGTTTAAACTTTTTGGTTCATTGACGTTATCTCCTCTACTTCTGTACAATTGAGTTTTCTCATAATTTTTCTGCTTTCTTTTTCCCTGCTTTTCTATATTTTTCACGGACAATTCCATGAAGGTTCTATTTAACATTATAAACTTCTTTTCTGCTTTAAGCTTCTGCTCATCTCAATTTCCTTCCAAATAGTTTATTCAAAAGATTTCACATTAAAATATAATTTCACACAGGATAAATTCACAGTGGTTTCAATAAACCACTCATTCTGCTTTTCACACTTTGTTTGCTTTACTCAAACCAAGACCAGAACTTATAATCTTATATTGACAAAAGAAAATCTTTGGGTGGAACTTAACACCCTTACCTGCAGACTCAAGGTTGAAGTTGGAGTCCACAAATAAACTTAAAGAGATCACACATTTGTTTCCTTCAGGTTGATACTAAGTCATAGCAACTGTAGCACACAGAGTAGACTATGCATATGGGCTTTTGGGTCGCAGATTTCCATAGGAGCAAAACGCCTTATTTTTCTGCAAGGATGTGGTTTATGGAAAGCAACCAAATACGTAACCCACCTCATAGCAGGACACCCAATCAACTCTGAAGCACCAAGAAAGCAAAAACATATCTATCTACAGGAAAGATACGTCATTAGAAATGCAATGCAGCCTGGTCCTGATACAGTTGGGCTTGCTTTGAATCAGAACAAATTTGATGGTTATTTTAACCCTGTAATGCCTGAATTTTTAATTTCAGGAAAATTTCTTTGTTTTTTACTTTCATAGTTATCAATCTACATAACAGCCAAACTATATTAAAAATATAAATATAATTTCAGTGCTATATACATTTTTATTAAATGTAATTAAATGTTACATAACTACATGTATTTAAATGCATTTAACTAATGTTATGAAAACATTGTGCTCAGCATTATAGGGTTAGTTATTATTATTAGCAATACTATTCTCTATTATTTTTGCCCTCTCTTGAAATTCTATTCATATTGAAGCAATCTTTCAATTAAGTTTGCTCTTGCACTGACTCTAAATCAGAAGATTTTGTTTTTTGTTTCCTTTTTTTGACATGAGCTATATTGTAGGTTGTGAGTCGATTCCATACTATACTGTGAAACTTGCATTGTGGCAACAATTTCACAATTTTTTCATAAATCTTATAGAGTGATCTCCATGCATCCTATGAATCAGCATAGGTCAGACTTGTTTCCACAGCAATAAATTTGATACAGTTTGGTTTAATTTTGCAGAAAATACCTCCAGATTTTCTCCCACATAGGCATTAATTGATTAAAGCCAGCAACTTTTCGATGAGCAGCCCAGCACACAGCCATGCGCACAATCAGAGCGCCTCAAATGAAGTTGCAAGACCAAAACAGTGCCGTGGCTAAGCACTTGTCTACAAGGTCATGCAAAAAGAGGAGTG
Organism: Nesogale talazaci; assembly: GCA_004026705.1. NCBI lineage: Eukaryota > Metazoa > Chordata > Mammalia > Afrosoricida > Tenrecidae > Nesogale > Nesogale talazaci. The sequence continues at coordinate 10,777 of PVJH01006066.1, forward strand.
GGAGGGGTAGCCCATAGCCACGATGACTGTATAACCCCACTCAAGTGTAACATATGGCAAATATATAGATATACAAAATAGAGTTGGGTGGTGGGAAGGGGGAGGAATAAAAGGGAGCGGATATAAAGGAGGTCAAGAAGGAGAATGTTTTGAAACTAGTTGTGCTAACAGGTGTAGAGTTCAGATACGTATGAACTATGAAATGTTGTGATATCGGTAAGAGCTCTCAATAAAAAAGGTGACCAGATGTCCCGCTTTTTAACAATTTGTCCCACATCTCACAGTGTTTTAAAATTAAATAAATAAATATATGACAATATTATTTTTGCATTCTATGAACATTTTTGTTGCTCTATGTAGACCAAATTTTTAATCGAGAACCTCAACCCCAGTCAATGGTGTCCCACTTAAAATCTGGTCACTTATTTAAGACCAAAACCAATTTTTTTTAACTCAGTACTTGTAATCCACCAGGTGAAAGTTATGGATGTATATATACTTCAATTATGTTGACAGCTCTGGAAACCCAAAGGGGATAGTTCTGCCCTATCTTCAGGCTCATTGTGATAAAACAAAGACGGAGGACTCTAAAATTCTGAATGTGTAGCCATCGCTGCTCTGTGGTGTTTCTCATGAAATATCAATAAATGATGCCAACATCTTCTCAGATGGTGTCTAATTCTTTTCATGTCCATCCGTATATTTAAGGAAGGAAGTTCTGCATAGAAGCCCAGGTTATTTGGCTAACATATTTTTCTTTTGGTTGTTTTAAATACATGAATGAGCCAATATGTTTTGCTATTTAGGTTACAGTCTCTCTATTTCTCCTCAGTCAAAACATCTATGTGATCATTGGATGCCTGCAAGCACGTTCTCTCAGTTATACACTAGTCATGAAGGTGCCTTCAAAAGAGGGTTCAGTCAAAACACTTAATTTCCAGGATACCTGTTGGATCAGTTAAGTTCAGTTCAGAAGAGTCACAATATATTCAGAATTACACACATGTAATCTTGATAGATTTTTTTGAATAACAGAGTGATTAGGGACTAATGATAAAGAAGATTTAGGAAAATCAGAAACTACACGAGAGTTTACCCTAGGATTTCCCCCCTTCACAACAATTCACCTGCTTATTCTTTGAGGGTAAAAAGTGTTCTCTCAAAAGAATTTCACTGGGGCACCTCCCCTCCCCACCTCACACACCCTGAAGCATGAATCTTGCCCCTTCAGACTTTTTTTTGTTCTCCAAACTCAAAGAACATTTCATAGGAATATTATTTGAGTCCCTTGAGAATGTGAAAGCGATTGCTTTGAAGTGGTGTATATTCAAGACAACAGAAGTCTTTGGGGGAAGGGTTTAGAGAAATAAAAACATTGTTTTCAAAAGTGTATTGATCTTCATGGAGGATATCTCAAGCACCATCATCTTCCCTTTTGGATATTTTTGTTTCATCATGGCCTGTATGGTCTTATAGTAGTACTTTTCTACTGCCTTTGTAGTTCCTTGCTCCAGAGGTGAGATCTGGCCCCCACATGTTCACTTTTCCCAGTAAATTTCTGAAAATTTGGTATCTCCATTTGGCAGAGAGAACTGACATTAGGACTTTGTCAAAAGCAAGCATGTTGCTAAGTCTGGTAGAATCACACTGGCGATAGTGAATTAATTAAATAATGAGCAATAGACTCATCAAATATTTTAAGTAAAATATTAATAGACTTGATGTATAGATATACTTCCGTTAAATTATTTCTTTATGAAGAACTCATCATCCTAGGGTCAATGCCAACTTATAGTGACCTTGCAAGACAGGGGAGAAGTGCCCCTGTGGGGTTCAGAGACTGTGGGGGCAGACAGCCTTGCCTCTATCCCAAGCAGTAACTGGTGGTTTCGAACAACTGACTACAATGGCTCCTCCTTAATCAATAGTCAACTGTTATTGGTATCTAAAAAACCCTGGGGATGTTAAGCCTTACTCTTGCTCATAGGCATTTTATAAAGTCTGCTTACACTCGCTTGTGATTTATTAATTTATGAGTTTTGGTCTTTCACCAAGTTGAACATTTAAAGAGTGCAGAGATTGAAATTATTCTTCAGGTAGTATTCAATATAAGGCTGGTAGCACAAGTTCTTCAATTATCTTTAGATGGTTTACTTTTGTTAATTCAGAAAGTCAGCCTTGTAAATGTTTTCAATTAATTAAAACTCATAGACGCCTGAGCCCCTTTTGTTTTTGAAGTACAATTTAATTAACTATTAACATTTTCCTAATACTGATAATCTGGCAGTCTCCTAGTGGAAACCAGCAACTGTAGCCCACAGAATAGTACTTACCGTTTGAAAAGTTCATAATGGTTTCTGTTGTTAATTGCTTCTGATGATTTCGAAACTTAAAGAGATGGAAAAAGTATCTATTTTCAGAGGCTTGTGAGTGGATTTCTGTTCAATCTTGTTCATAGATTCTTATTCATATTCTATGCATCCCAAGTTACATAAATTATTTATTTAATATTTTCATTCTCAACTTGTGGTTGGGTCCTTCTGAGAAGACATTTGTCTGACTTTGAAAATGTGCTGCTGTTGAAGGATCCAGGCAATAGCAAGAACTGTCTCTGGTTTCAAAGTCACTCATATTCAATGATTCTAAATGTGGTTTGGAATTTTTACAAGAAAGGCATTTGTTATATTTGCCACATGTGAAACAAGTGTATAAGCAACAGTCCTTGGTGACCTAGGTCCTAGAGTCTTTTATTAATTTGTTAATGAACATTTGGCAAAACTGCAGAGTATGTAGCAGTGGGGATACTGTCCTCGGAGAAATGAATATGTTACAATAACATTGCATACAAAGCATGTGAAAATATAAAATTCAATGCTATATCCTTTCTCTGTGCTTCCACCAACCCCTCACTCCCACCCACTGCCCCACACTGTTTTCTAGAATCTTTGGCTGACAGCAGAAAAAAATAACCCCTTATTTCCTTTTGTAGCCATTTATTTTTTTACTATGGTCATGGCTATCAGGTCCCAGAAGGGAGATTTTAACTCAGAGTGCCCCTACACACAACATAATGAAGTTCTCCCTGCTCTCACAGCATCCTCACAATTGTTATGTTTGAGTCCATTGTAGCAGTGGCACTGTTCTGATATACCTCTTTTTCAAGGATCTTTTGTTTTACAAAGCATAGTATTCTTTTCCAGGGACTTGTTGCTCATAAAGACCAATGCCATTAATAACTGTTATTTATGAACATCTGATGTACTCAGAGGATATTAAACCAGAACTATGTAACAGTACTTTTAAAAATTTTTATTGGCACTTATTCTACATATCATGTAATTCAATAGTGTAATCACATCAAGAAGAGTTGCATGGTCTTTACCACAATCAATTGTATACCATGTTCTTCTTCCTGTGTTCATTGTTATTTTTGTAATTTTTAAAATTTTGGCAAAATACACACAAGAGAACATTTCCCAATTCAACAACTTCTACATGCATAATTCATTGCCACTGATTATATTCTTTGTGTTGAACAACCATGATTGAGACCTTTCACCAATTTTTTCCACCACCATTAAAATGAACTCAATGCTCCCTAAACAAAAACTCTTTCTCCTTGACCCCGGGTAATCCTGGGTCAAATTAAAAAAAATAGTTTCTTGATATAATATTCACATATCATATACTCCCATAGTTAAATTCCTTTTTTAAAAAGTTGCACAAACATCACAATCAGTTCTTATGCTTCCTCTTTCTTCCAGCATTCATTGACTGCTCTCCAATTGCCCCCCTCCTCCCCTCTTCCTGATAAACTATTGAATCAGTTATCAACTCAATGCATTCTATGCCTCTGAAACTGGGAGAACTAACCAACAATGCGAACAAAAACAAAACAAAACTATAAAAAGAAAACAAAATTTTGGAGGGTATTGCTGTTCTCTGGTGGAGTGGGAGGCCCAGCCTTGCTCCTGGAGAGCTGCTGCTGGATTTGAACCACCAAGTCAGTAGGTTGCAGTCCCGCACTCAACCACTACGCAACTGTGGCTCACCCCAAGAAAATAATTCCGATAATATAAAGATAAAAGTAAAAATACAGAGTAAGAAAGGAAAAGCCACCAACAATGTTCAAAAAGCTGAAGAAGAAATTTCTGTGATGGAACCACTGAGAAATATTTGAACAGGTGATGATGTCTTCACAATTGTTCAAATAAGTGAAAACTCAAGTGATCTTACAGTATTCATATAAAGTGGAATCACAGAAGACCTCCTTCCAGAACTTGAACTCCACACACTGTGTTTTTATGTTTTTAATAGGCAAATGAAAAAGAAAAAAAAATTTAACTCTATAAATGTTGAACTCTAGAGTATCCCGATGTATTTGTCTATCAATCTATCAAAATATTTTCTTATGGTGTTGTACTCAAAGGAATAGAATGCTAAAACCAAGGTTCAATGCTAAAACACCAGATAAGGGAATTTGCTTTCATGAAGATTTACAGTCTCTGTTTTTTTTTGGGGGTGGTGGTGGCATCACTGCCTCTCATGGTTTGGGCGCTACCCAGTGCTGCTCCTGAGAGCCGCCGCTGGATTTGAACTGCCAAGCCCGCGGGCTGCAGTCCTGCACTCAACCACTTACGCCACCCAGGCTCAGGCCCAGTCTCAGGTTTTTTACTAGACCTAATGAACAGTTTTTTTCTATTCTATAGGGTTTCTGTAATTCAATAATTATTTGAAAGGAGTGGGTTGTTTTGTTGCTTGTGTATTTCTGTAGTAGTGAGATTTTGTGACAACTTGGCTTGATCAATGTTCTCAGTGGTTTGGCGGAATAACCCCCCTTGAGGGGTACGGATACCAGAATTGTAGGTGAAGGGATGGAAGGGGTGGTGTAAGCTGTGTATACATAACAATATAATACACTAAGGATTCTCATGGGTGGTAGAGTGGGGAAAGAGAAACTGAAATCAAGGGTCTCAATAAGGAAAAGAATCTTTTGAAATTGGTGATGGCAATATTTCTACTATCTGTTTAAAATAGTGGATGTATGGACTGTTATAATATATTGAAGAGCCCATAAAACAGTGATTTATTAAAAAATTAATAAAGTAGAACATCACTTCTCCTCTTCCCCCTGGAAAAAAAGAGATTCTCCGTGGTTCGGCAGCTAAGGACTACTAAGACTACTAATCGTTGGTGAGGTTATGAGCACTGTGCAATTTATTCCATAAAGGGGTCTTTTGTCATCAGCAATACGTTGTAAGAAGTTAGACTGGAGGGCAACTCCCTCCTTCAGGTCAGAGACCTGATACAAAGAAGGGATTTTCCTCAGGGAGTGGGTGCAATTCCTGTACAAGTTTACTCTATGCAGCACTTTCTTGCTTCTGGCTGGTCTGGACCATGCACCTGGCTCATTGACCTTCAGTCGTTTTGGACTTGAGTCAACAGCTCATCATCTTGCCAACTCTGGGGACCTTCCTCAGTCTGATCAGACCATTGCCATTGGATTCATTGGACTCCATAGACACAAGTCTGAACTGCTGACCTTGGCATCATCCCCTTCTGTGACCAGAAGCCTGTCTACTTCTGAGTGGACACAAGAGTCATCAGATGCTTTCAGTTAACTATTTGATCCACTGACTTGATGCAGGCTGGATTTACCTGATTTTACAATCGTGTGAGCCATTCTTTTGATTTATATTTTTCTCTTTGTATATATTCCTATAACTCTTACCTGACTGCCATGGAGTTGATGCTAACTCACAGAACTGCCCCTGTGGACTTCTGACACTTTAATGGTTTAAGAGAATAAAAAGCGCTACCTTTTCCCAGAAACATGGATATAAAAATACACATCTAAGTATAAATGCATGAAAATGCAGATAAAAATTTATAAATCGATGTGTAGATGTATATATGGAAAACATTGGCTCAGCTTCTCTTGAGAACCCAGCTAGTATATCTACTTGTGTGCATGTGGTTCTCCATGTGTTGTGCCAAATCTTCTCTGTTAAAGTGTGTCAATCAGTAGTAGTAAGAGTCTGTCTTATGAAAGAAACCAGAGTCAGAGAAAGCAATTTGTGGAAATCTGAATTGATCCATATTATGAAATGAGATTCTCTGATGGACGGGGGCTCAGGGTGCGCACCGTTTGGCTGGAGGTCCTCTCCAGTTTGTGAGGAGCAATGTGGGCCAGAATTTGCCATCTGAGACCCCAGGACCTTGCCTTCCTTTAGGACACCCGTCGCAGAGCCCCTGAGTCTCTTGGAGAGAGCTGCCGGAGCATCATGTGCAGTTTCTGAGTCTCCACATTTCCCTCGTCAACTAAAGCAGACAGGGGCTTTGGCTTTTTTTCAAACTCTCATGCCACCCTATTTCATAGAATCTTTTGAATTAATGAAGGCGCTTCTGCTTCCTTTCTGAATGATGAAAATAGGTTTGGGGTTTTGATGCAAAACGCCCTGGTTTGGGCTGCTGAGCCAGAGCTGTGCCTCCCCGCCGCCCAGATCAGCTGAGACTTTTTCCTTTGTTTCATCCTCATGTCCATCTGCCTATCTGAGGACTCATGCCCATGCTGCCCTTCTCCAAGCCCCTTCTGCCTCTGCAGCGTGGCTGCCGTGGACTGGCAGCATGGAAAGGCCCAGGCTTTGTCTTGGACTGGGTGCTTATGTAACACAAGACGTTTTCCAGTTCGTCCCTTGTAATCTGTGGAAGCGGGTAAAGTTTGTAACACCTTCTCTTTGTATTTCTTTAGAAGTTCTATCCAGAATTTAGAATTAAACTGTACACATAGGTACCTTTTAATGTGGACATTTATAAACATTTGGTTCAAGATTAGCAAAGAGGAATCTTAATAGGAATGAATAAATTTTACTTGCAAAATATTTTTATGAAACTGTGGCAAGACTAACGAATGCATCTTGATAAGCCTGCAGTGCTAATTCTAGATATACTCCCTTCTGTGCTTCTGTTTTTGCAAAAACCTGTAAAAATTTAAAAAAGAAAAATCATTAAAGCAACAGAATATATTAGAAAAAGATAAAGGGCTGGCATGGCAGGTGTCTAGTAGTTCTAGATGGGCTTGGCCAGCAATGAGTGGAGGCAACCATGCCTTTGGGTCTCTTGGAGGCTCAGGCCCTTCAAACTTTAAAAGAAGGAGCTGCTATGAGTTAGTTGTGGATCTGCCAGGGCATCTGCCAGCTCCTGTAGGTCTGTTTTCTCCCAGTGCCATGTGTAGAGCTGGCCAGACCTGGAATGGTCACATATCAGGTGAAGTTCAATGTTTGAAGCCTGATAATGGTTCATTATCGAAGGAGTCAATGATTAATATCTGACTGAAATAGTTGGTAGAAATCTTCAATATTGCTATTGCTAGCCTTAGTGGTTGTTGCATAAATGTGAATAATAATTATATTGACTGCATTTCCTTAAAAGCCTATAGATATAATCCAGTCACAGATAACCTTGTATTTCACGATGGGTTTAGCAAAATCCTTTCCAACAATGAATGTTTCTCTTGATTATGTCATATCTGGCTTAGTAAATCATACAATTTTCTGATTTAGAATGGCTAACACCAGTCTACTTCAGTTCACTAATGCCTAGGATATTGATCTTTATGCATTCCATTTCATTTTTGACCACTACCTATTTTCCTAAATTATACTTTGCACATTCCGAGTTCAATCATTAAAAAATTTTTGCAGCCATATCTCTTTACCTCGAGCAGTGTTCCATCAGCAAATGAAGGTCTCAAAGGCTCTTCTCTCACAGGCTTTAGCAGATCACCATTGTCTACTCCTATCTAAGAAACCACTCCTCTTCAGTTGCATTTCAAGTACTCTCAGACCTAGCTGTTCCATTTGCCTGCAATATCTCTGACAATGCTCTCCTTCCATTTATATATATATTTTAGGCCTTCAGTATTTTAAAATGCTTTGAAGCTATGCATAAAGTTATCAGCATCTTCTTCCTCCAAATTGTGGAGACTAAACTGTCTACTTTGACTGTTCTTACAGTTTCAGAAATTCATTGGGCCAGTTCTACCCTGTCCTGCAAGCCGGCTGTGTTGATATTGACTCAAGGCAGTGAGCTTGTTTTGGGGTCAAGTTCATGTTTGCAAATGGAATGAGGTATATAGTTCCACTTTCATTTTTCTGATATTTTTCCAACATCAATTGTTGAAGAGACGATCACATCCCAGTTAATATATTTTGTCCCTTTCTTAGAATCATTTTTCTGTAGGTATATGGATTTATCTATAGGTTCTCTATTCTGTTGTATTGGTATACATCTATCTTGCTGGACCAGGACCAAACTGTGTAGTAGGCTTTCAAGTCTACAAGTGAGACACAACCTAGTTTGTTATTTTTTAGCAGTGCTTTGTTTATTATGATTCTCTCTTTTTTTCCATCATTGGTATAGAAATCCAATTGATTTTTGCATGCTGATTAACTATCTTTAAAATTTCATTCCTTGTTTCTTCAGTTATCCACTAAGTTTTAAATAGGTGTGGTTCACTTTTCATGTATTTTATTTTCTTATTGTTTGTTTCTAAATTAAATGTCATAGAGTCTACTTACATATAAAGTAGGTCACACTATCCAGGAAACATCATAAGACTGAGTAAGGAGTTACATTCCACCCTAATGTTCCCATAACTGCTTGACCATTCACTGGAGAGTCCACCACGGAGTTGACTACACTGTGGTTCCTCACATCATAGAGAAAGTCTCAACTGCCAAATTAATGAGAATCCTAGACTAGCCAAGTTGAAATGAAACCTAACAATCGCACTTTATCCCTTGTCAACTCAGCACCTATACATATCTCATAAAATCACACATAATCCCCACGCATAGTTAAAAGTCACCCAATGGCAAAAGTAGCATGAATACAATTAAAAATACACCAGCCCCACTAACATTTAATATTTTATAAGGCAACAAAAATATGATACATAATGACTGCAGTCCTCATTTCTGCAACTGATCACACATCTGTAGCTCATATTGAGATCTTTCTTTAGCCATCACCCATTTTATACTCTTTGTGGCCTCCACAATTACCTTGCCTGATCATTGTTCTTTGCTGGTATGATGAAGTAAATCTACATTCCTAAAAAGTCTAGACTATTAGTCATGTCAGAATTGAGTTGCTATGGTTTATCATTTACTTTACTCAAAAGTCATAGTAATGTTAATCGGCGTTGCAAGGAATCTCCAGGATGCCAGATATATTCTTCTTTGAATCCATCATTATGTAATATCAATTCCATTTCTCCTTGATAATCAGGATCAATAACACCATTAAATACAGTAATCCCCCCCGTGCCCGTCCCCTTCCCAACCCCCCTCTGGCCAGCTTGATCCAGAAGCATATGGTGAGGATTCTTACTTTTCAGTTCAATGAAGTCAGAGGTGTGTCATTCTTTCTTTCAGAATGGGAGTATTCAGGTGGGAGTATTCTTTATTTCAGAATTAAGAATTCCAGATCCTATGACTATCAGTTCATGTGGCAAGAAGCAAAAACACTGCAAGTGGGTCAGACTTGGACTAATAATAATGGATGTCACTTCAATATTACTTCTCAGTTCTTGGGGCTGTGAATCCTGACTATTGGGCGTATACCACCATATATTGGATGCTGATTTTCAGTATATATAGTCTCATGGAGAATATTCTCAAAACCTTGCAAAGTATTGCCACTTAGCTGGAACTAGGATTATGCATTTAGAAGGCCATTCCATCGTTCTATCCATTGTTCTATCAAAATATTGGGAAGCATCATAAGAGATGTGGTTTCCATGAGCATAGGTTTATTGCTATACTTTATCTGCTGTGAAATGTGTCCCTCTGAAATAAATTATGACCTTTAATTGAGGAACTGATAGAAAGCTGAAGGAGGATAGTAAAAGTGTATTGTTGCCATTGACAGCTGAAGATAAATTGCTTCTGGTGGTCCTAGGAAGCAGGAACTGAGAAGAAGGCATTGGACAGACCAATTAATATATACCAGGTACCAGGAGAAGTATTTATTTGTTCAAGCAATGAAACTAGCTTTGGGACAGCAGTTGAAAATGAAATCAGAACTTTATTAATTTTACAACAATCCACTATCAGTATTTCAATACTATCTGACCATCCCAACCCCCTCCACTACTCACAGGCCAAATAAGCAAGTTACACAGGGATGTGGTGGAAATACTATGCCTTCATTCTTCAAGTGTTTGATGGGGACACTCTTCTCTGAAATACTTCCAAGAGTGCAGTATTGTTGTTGGTTAAACATTTTCCTAGACAGAAACCATTCTAATAGCCTCTATTTGTTTTTTTCTACCACGATAGCCCATATTTCATATGTCAATGATCCAGTATAAGGATTCTGCCTCTTGCTGAGTATGGCCATTTCAACCAGGCCTTCTGGAACTGGAGAAATTGCTGTAGGATGGGTTTCACGACTCCCTAGACCTACTGTCAGGCAGAGCTGTTGTAAGAGTCCATTAACAACTTGACTTCCTTATACTTAACTCTAATTCAAAGCATTCTCTGGGACACAAGGATATCTCCTACATAAGGGACTCTATTTAGGAGATACTAACACCTCTGCAGAACAGAAGAATCTTTTTCTCTGTGAAATATATGTGTATGTGAACTTCAGAACAGGAAGGGCATAAAAAAAGTCAATGACAAGAATTAGCAGCATGGTGAGCCGTGGAAGTACAATCAACAAAGCAGTCATCCAGCATGCTAACGTACACCTTTTGAGCGATCTCTAGTTCGTAATGTCATGTAACACGTGGGTTTGAAGGTGGTCGTGCATTTATGATATGCATCATGGCCACAGGAAAAATTCTGTTATACCAAACAGATATATAGAAAATTGGCACACATGACCATCATAGGTAATTGTCCTGTCACATGTTGATATACTGCATAGGAATTTCAAAAGGCAAACAGAAATAAACAAAGTTTTGAGAAGTCTTACTGAAGAAAAAAGGTGCATTGCATTTTTAAAGATTGACATGTACTAATGAGAGGAAGATGATTGACAGATTTCGAATTATACTCAACAGGTAGATGATTATAAGAAATTTAAAAATCAGAATCAGCAAATGTAGATATTTTGTCAGACTAAAGAGGTAGAATTCAGTTAATTCCATATGATTTCTAATCCTTGGGTACTGATGTTTAGTCAATCTGTTCATAACCTACTACAGACAAGTCTGGTGGTTTGGGAAAAATAAAGCATGTTTATTAAAATAATGTATGCCATAAAAAGAGAAACTTATTCTAGGGTGTTTGGTAAAAAAATGCTGTACTCTTTTGACTTATACATTAGGAAGGACTTCATTACAACATATATTTGTTTCACCTGGACATGAGAGTATGGATGTTAGGACATTATTCATAAGAATAGTTCCCTACTCCTACACTGAAATTCTATTTGGTGTCATTCAATTATCTGAAATTGTATTCCTGGAGAAATTTATAATGAATAGGGGTGATTATGACCAATCAGATGCTTCTAAATCTGAGCTATCCCATTTTAAATCTCTTCTATGTTATGACCACATCATTAATTAATATACAAAAGATATTTCCTTTATAAAAGATGGAAAGGAGGAGGTGCTGACCAACCCACAGATAAGGGAACAACAAGTGATTGAAAATCAGTGAGAAGGTGGGTGTGAGTGACCTAATAGGGATTGAATAAGAGTATATAGCAACAGAGAGGAAATTCTGAAACCCCAATGGAGGTTGAACATGATAGTGGGACAAGAGGAAAGTAAAAGGAAATAGAGAAAAGAACTGGGTGTATGTGTAAAAGACATTTATAGAGGTCTAAATACAGGCATGTACATAGGTGAATGTATTTATATATCATGATGGGGAAATAGATCTATATGAATTCACTTACAGGGTTAGTATTAAGACAGCAAATGGGCATTGGATCTCCACTCAAGTACTTCCTCAATGCAAGAACACGTTGTTCTATTAAATTCACATTCCTTGATGCTCACCTTCCTGATATGATCACTGAAGACAAATGTGTGCATAAGCCAAAGTGATGTAGAAAGGTGATGGTGCCTGGCTATCAAAAGAGATAGCATCTGGGGTCTTAAAGACTTGAAAGTAAAGAAGTGGTCATCTAACTCAGAAGCAACAAAACCTACATGGAAGAAGCACACCAGCCTGTGGGATGACAAGGTCTTGAAGGGCTCGGGTATCAGGCATTAACGAATTTAAAATTATATCATTATAAATAGGGGGAGTACAGATTGGGAACCCAAAGTCCATCAATAGGTAAAGCAACAGCCTCTTGCAGAGGGGTTGTAGGGAGGACACAAGCCAGTCAAGGTACAGTGTGGCAATGATGAAATATGCAACTTTCCTCTAGTTCTCAAATGCTGTCTTCCACCCACAATCATAATCCCAATTCTACCTTACAAATCTAGCTAGTCCAGGGGATATACACTGGAGCCAGAAACAGGGGTGATTCAGGATAGATGATCTTTTCAGGACCAGGCATGAGAGTGGTGATGCCAGGAGGTTGGAGGGAAGGTGGAAAAGAAAGGGGGAAACGTTTGCGGGGATCTACATATGACCTCCTCTCTGGGGTACAGACAATGGGGAAGTGGATGAAGGGACACCTCGGACAGTTTACGATGAAAAAATAATGACAATTAGTAAGTTGTTAGGGTTCATGGGAGTGGAGGAGGGAGAGGAAATATGGGGAGCTGGTACTGAGGACCTAGATAGAAGGAGGATGTTTTGAGAATGATGATGGCAGCAAATGTGCAAATGTGGTTTACATACAATTGATGTGTGCATTGATTGTGATAGGAGTTGTATGAGCCCCCAATAAAATTATATATATGTCATCATTTCAGTCTTTTGCAGTAAATAATCTCAATTATACATTATCTATAGTTGAGAAATATTTGAATTAGATACATAGCTAATTCATTAATAAATGAGGCAATTGTTTTGTAAGAGATGTACACAATATAGTTTTCATTATTTTGTGATTATAGTATTTTATTTATCACTCAGACACACTCATTTTCATTCTTTGCAAGTATTGAATGTTTCAATCACCTCTGTATTCAATTGTGACTTCAACTTCACTTTCTGCCTTTGCTTTCTTAAACTGCAGTGTTTTCTTCTAATTTTTGATTTCCATCTTATTAAACTGTTTATGACTTGGCTCTTGAATATATCACTGCACTGAATTTGCTTCAGACAAGTTTATTAATATTTTCTGTAAATTTGAATATAATTTAGCTATTTTATTTGACCCTCTCTTTTGGTTAGTACTGACAAACATTTCTTTCTTCTTACTATGTTCATTCCATTTTGCTGACATGATATTCAAATTCTGCCTTTTGTCATTCTACTTTTCAAAAATATCTCTTCTCTTATGTAGATTTAAAATATTGAGTTTTCTCAGATTACTCTAGTTCCTTTTTGTATCTGCAAATATTTCCTATAGACATTCCTTGAAATTCCATGTCTTTTACCCAGCACTTAAAATTCAGTTACTCAAATACTTGATTGTTCTATATCTACCCCAAGAAGTTTCATTGTCCTCTCAAATTGAATATATGAAAAATAGAATTTCACTATTTTCTGCACCATTTTCACTCCTTACTCACTACTTCATTTATGCTTTTCTAAGACCATGCCAGTGTTTGTACTCCTCTATTAATATTTGAGAATTTTTGAGTGGTGCAGAGATTAAAATTTTGGCTTCTAACTAAATGGTTGAAAGTTTGAGTTCATTTGTAAGAAAGTGGAAATAAACTTTGAAATCTACTACCCCCTCATAACTCTTTGAAATGTCAATCAAGCATAGTTTCACTCTGATTTTTTTACTCTCATATTTTATAGGGTGTTATAAATCAGAAATATTTCACAGCAACATATTGCTATTAAAATGAGATGGTCAAGCATATTTTCTACATACATTTGTGGTACAGTCATATAGTGTCTATATTTCCGACTCTAACTTGAATTTCTTTTTCTTTATTGATCTTGGTGGAATTCTGGAACATGACCCTAAAGCACAGACATTTTATGGCAATCATGTCAAGTGGACTATCCGTTCAAAAATTTGATTTAACTATGTTTTATACTAACCTATTCCATTCCACTTCTGATTCTGAATCTCTCAAGGACAGCTTTGACACATTAAAAGTTAATGACAGAAGACTAGAAACGCTATGGGATGATATGTAGAATGTCATACACGAAGAAAGCCAAAGGTTATTAAAAAGACAAGAAAAAAGGAAGAGTAAATGTCTGAAGAGACTTTGAAACTTGCTTTTCATAATAGAATAGCCAAAGCCAATGGAAAAGGATGATGTCAACTGAACAGAAAATTTCACAGGGCATTTTAGAAGATAAAGTCATATCATGAAATGTGAAAGACTAAGAATGAGAAACTAAAGAACATGCTTAACATAGATTAAACTGAAACAGCAAGTAAAAAAATCCATTTCTCAAGTGACAGTATTTGTGCAAAATATTGAATGGTGCAGGAAGTATCAAGAGAAGATGGAAAGAATACATGGTTACTGTACCAAAAAGAATGGGTTCACATTTCAACATTTTTTAATTAAAAATCATTTTATTGGGGCTTGTATATTGTTTTTCACAATACATAAATAAACATACTGTGCCAAGCACCTTCACATATCTGCTGCTGTTATCATTCTTCAATCATCTGCCTTTTCCCTTGAGCCCTTGGTATCAGCTTTTCCATCCCTTCCCCTCTTCCCTGCTCTCCCTTCCCCATCGACCCTCAATACTTTATAAATTATTATTGTTCTATCATATCTTACACTGCATGACCTTTCCCCCAACCCACTCCTTTGATTCCCATCCTTCAAATAGTATCTCATGTATATATCCTTGCGGTTGATTCCGTCCCTCCACCCCACCTTCTCTCCACCCTACCAGCAGCTCCAATCTAACCACTGGCCCGAAGGGGCTCATCCATCTTGATTTCTCCCTATCTCCAGCTCCCCTCTCTACCACTGTACATTCTCCAGTCCAGTTGGATTTGTAAGGTAGAGTTGGGACCATGATGGTTGTGGGGAGGAAGGCTCCAAGAACTAGAGGAAACTTGTATACATCATCGCTGCCCGATACCTGCTCCCTTCGGACCCTCTTGATCACACATGCTGGTGTGCTTCTTCCATGTGTGCTTTGCTGTTTCTGCACTGAATGGCAACTTGTTTATCTTCAAGTCTTTGAGACGCCAGACGTTCAATCATTTGGTAGCTGGGCACATTCCACAAATTCTGTAAATCTATGCTTTCTCTGATCACTCCTTATCACTTATCATGTGTCAGTGACAATTTCTAATATGTTTTAGGTGAAAATTGTGCTTTGATGTAAGGATCCATGTTTTGTTTTTCTAAAAATGATTTTCTTGGGGACTCATACAAGCCCCATCAGGATCAACACATACATCTATTATATGCAGACCACATTTGCACATATGTTGTCATCTTCATTCTGAAAACATCCTCCTTCTACTCAGGCCTTTGGTATCAACTCCCTATATTTCCCCTGATTCATATTTTCTTAATTCATTTATTTCTCCATAACATTTCATGTTTATTTTTTCAAACTTCGAATTATCTTCCAGGTGTACATTCTGTCTCTTTATAGAACATGTCAGATAATGAAACTGTAAGTCATCACAGTTATGCACACAGATTCTGGTTCCACATTATCTGGGTCAAAATATTTACCTCATTATTTATGAGGTGTACAAATTTTAATATGGCCTAATTTCCCTCATTTGTATTATAACAATAGTCATCATAGCATATTTTATGATCATTAATAGTATAAATAATAATAACCTAACCTATTTACAATTGTTATTATAACTTGTTATTTGGTGCCATGTCTTGCACATAATAAATATTATAAAGGCTGTCATTCCTGAAGAAGGGATCTCTATTCTTATTGAATGTACTTAAAATGTGTACCACGGATATAGCACTTAAATCTATGTTGCCTTATACATTTTCTTGTATTGTTAACTTTTCCCAGTGCACACCTAAGATATTATATTGTTGTCCTGGGCTAAATTTACTTCTTTTCATTTTTTTCATACTACTTGGGTAAATATAGGCCTTTCAATAAAATTATATGAAATTACAAATAAACATCGTTTGAACAGGAGAGAAATTCTAGAGCTCTTTTTATTTCCAGGAAAATAATGCTGACTGGGTAGCTAGAAACATTTTCGTTCTTTTTTTTGCAGGATATTAAATATTGAAAGCAGCAAGGATTTTGTCTCTGTTCAGAGTAGCAACTGTGGGATCGACTGTGCTGACAAACAATGCCTTCCCTTGGGGTGTTGACTCTGGAGGGATTCACAATGTTTTGTTGGCATATCTTAAGAACCAATGTTAAAGAGATGTTTGAAAATTAGTCCCAGAAGGCTGTTGATGCTGTCGCAAGGTGAGCGAGCATCAGACACAGGTCATCAGCAGGCTAAAGAACAGCGCAGGAATGTGACGGGACGATTGTGATGGACGGCATCCTGGTGGGGAGTGTATTGCAGGAATGATCCCCAAACTGCCTTTCAAATCTACCTCTAAAGTAGATGGACATTTATTAGGCAGGATACATTTTGTCATTCAATTCACATGTGGTATCTGTTTTGATTGCCCAGAAAAGCCATCATTGAAGCATTCTATTAAAGCCCAAAGGGAAGTAGTGACCTTGGGAGGTTCTACTTAACATTCTCTGCATTCCCTTTCTCTCTCCTGTGAGTTCAGAGTAAGCTCCCTGAGATTAGGAATCTTTTTCTATCTACTCAGTGCTATGTTTCAGGGTAATAATTAAGCTCTGACACATTGTACTTACTCAGTAAATATTTTGAATGAAATAATGATGATAGAAAAAAAGCATTTATATTTTAAATTTAATTTTATTGGGGGCCCTTACAGTTATTATAACATTCAATGCATCGTCAGTATCAAGCACATTTGCACACATGTTGTCACATTCATTTCCACTTCCACTTGAACCCTTTTCCACTTGAGCTCTTGGTATAAGCTCCTCTTAAAAAAAAGTATTTTAGAAGCAGGAGAAATCGTCTTCATGCTTCCCTTAATTTATATTTTATTTTCTCATTTATTTCTCTCACTTTGTAATTTAGGCTTTTCATTCCCAACCATTCATTTACAGATGTATTCCGATAGCAATCCCAAGTGCGATGTGAGTTCAACTATACCAAATTGGAATACACACACAAACACACAAGAAATTTCTATGTATGGGAAAATTTATTTTCACAAACATTTCTGGAGAAAGTATTATGGAGTACAATGAGGAAACAAAAAATAGCCTTGGCTATATCTTTAAAATAGCCAAGTTAAGCTCAATTAATATGGACCCTCATGTCATGATTCCTCTGTGATATATGATAATTCTGCATTTCTCATGCCTGTGGCTCTGGTCATCATGTGGACGTCAGTATTTGTTAACAGTCAGGAATGGGATGAGATAGTTTTGACAGCGGTGGAGGATGTGAACAGGACCACTCTCCAATGGTTATCTTAGTTACTACCGATTACAGTGGTTGTTGAGAATTATATAGTACAGCTGAGAGGAGAAAGAAAGTTTTCTGGAGTAACTTGGGAAAAAGCCTAGCTGACTAAGATTATTAGGAGACCAAAGCTTCATGGGAGCATTTCACCAGAAGCCCCAAATCATAGATGCCCAAGTAAAACGCAGTCTGGGGATGGGAAGGAGAATACGTTTTGTCAAAATTGGATTGCACTACATAATTTCCACCCAATGATCCTCTCTGACAATGTCATCCAGTTTAGAAGGAGAGAGAGCTTCATTACCCAGAAAAGAATCACGATCACTTAATTTTATGAACTCACTGCATTTATGACTCTAAGTGTGGGGCTGGTTTATACTTGGATGGCCCAACTGAGTCAATGGAGCTGGCCATACTTTTTAGCTTTCGTATGGAATGAGTCCGCTGAGAAGCAGGGCGTGTGATCTCTTCACTCGCAAGAACCATGGGTGGCGTGCAACCTCTAGCCACAGAATTGAGCTCACTCATATCTGATCTTCAGACTTGGGACTGAAGGATACTTCCCACCTCTGAGATAGTTCCTCAAAATTGTGTGAGTTTTGGGGAACACTGCAATGAGGTGCAGAAGAGACAGGGGGGATACACTGAAAGGGGGAGTGCGGGATGGGTGGTGGTGGGATGGGACATTCTATCATCTCGCAAGAGTCCCACTTGCCACTTTCGCAATCACCATCTTCTGGGAATTAGCATGCTATTTATTCTTGTATAAAATTATTACACAGTGTCCATAGTTTACTTTATTGATCTCAACCCTTTGAGACTTCTTATAAAAGAAGTGCAAATCCTACAGTCAAATTTGATTGAAAATGACAACAAATCTACAGATGATGAATGTATACATCTTTATCAGGAAGGAACCCCGTAGTATTTTCCACATCTAATATATTTTCCCTTAGTTTGAGAACCAATGCCAATCTACACGTAGTACTAAGTGATATCAAGTTCTTCTTATTTCCGTGAACAATCAAGAAAAGCCTCATACAATTCCGATAATAGCTGAGGTCAATTTTAGGAACCACAATTGCATCCAAGATTGACCTTGGCTGTTTCATTTTACCACTTCCAACACACAGTTGACACTTCCAATACTCTTAGGGACATGAATGAATTTTGAAGAAGGGAGTGCTTCATTACACACAAAAGAAGCACAATCATGTTATCTTATGAACCTACTGCATTTATAATTCTATTTAATTTTCCTTAGCACCAACTAGGTAAATGTGCCTGGCTTATCACTTTTCCAATTTGAGTGATTTAATTAAATCCAAAGCTTTTATAAACTACGCATAAGTGAGTATTATGAAGAAGCAAATTTGTAGACTCAATTTATGAGTCTCATAATTCTGAGAAATGATGAACCCAACCACTAGGAAGACATACACATATCATAGATATATGATAAATTAATTGTAAAAAAAAAAGAAAGTAGAAATTGAGTTTTGTTGGCTTTGAACAATGGTAAATGACTGAAAAAGGCCTTGGGTAATAAATTTTATCTTTTTTTCCTAAAAACGTTCAGAAAGTGTGCACATTTTGTGGTCATGGCTTCATATAGTTTTATTTTAAGGTTTTTTAGGCTCCACACTATACATGAGCAAATAGATGATATACATGAAACATTATAACATTTTTATAGTTTTATTAAACTTTAAATGTATATTGATCATGATATGAAATGAAAATAAGCTTTTGGTACCTGATAAAAAGAATTAATAGCTTCTAGGTCCAAGTTAGTCTTATTACTGTTCTTACATACTTTTTCTTTTCCTCAACTACAGGGTCAATCAGTTTTTTCACCCTATGCCTGGATTTCATTTCAAGTAGTTTCAGCTAGTCAACCAAATGCCCATCATATTCCCAAATAATGAATTTAGCCAGTATTTACTTTATTAATCTTCAAATTCTTAACATTTCCCTTGACTCAAAGTTAATGAAATAGTTGGTGTTTATATACTTGAAATCAACTCACGTGTAACTATCTTGCTTCTAATTTCATGGATTGTTCTTTTGGGCTTGGATGTTAACACTGTTGATGTCGGTGTCAGAAGGATCATCTAGCACTTTAAAGTCTGTTTTTTTTTCTTTATTCTATTTATACGACATGACAGTAGGGATTCTTGTTTCTCTGTTGCTGCTGAGTGGCTTCTTTGGAAGCACATTGTCCGTCTGTATTCTGAGAGGTCTTTGGGTGTATTCAAAGCACCAACCTGTCCAAGAGTAGTCTGACGTTAACCATCTGTAGGATTCATGGATTCTGCTTGATGAACTAAGCTAAAAAATACACACAAAAGTCAGTAGCACATTTTAATAAGTGAATCTAAAAAAACATTGAAATTCCATGGCCTTTGTGGTCTCCCCAGAACTATTTTTTTTAAATTATAAGAACGGATGAGGATAAAATCCAAGAACATCTCCCAAATTTTAAATTCTTTAGTGCTATGAAGTGCACAATGTTGTTATTCACATAATAATTTTAGGCAAAGTAAGGTTCTTAAAAATTACTTTTGAAAAATTATGGCCTAGACATTGAAATACTCCTAACAAAGGAGAAGTATTCTCTGGGATTTAAGATTGCCTACCATGGGGAGACTTTATGTCCAGAGAAGCAGATTTCATTTATTTGTACTTCCTTTGTATATAATTAATATTCTTTGAGAATGGAGTCTCAGATAAATACATTAATTGATAAATGTATGAATTCATTAAAAAAACCCCACATAGCTCCTTGTATTGTTTAATCCCCCCTCCCCTAACTATTTTACTAGGAGCTAATTTGGATGTTCATTTTAAAAATTAAATTAAGTTTAAAAGAAGATAAACTAAATATCTCGATTTATTTCTGATGATAAGAGTTCCAGGAGAAAGTTACTTCGATGAATAGATGGAATAGGAAGAAATTATATATTTTACAAAACCATGAAAGAGTCTCATGGTTTTTTTTTTAGATATAAAATGAGCTTAACTAAAAACCACGATCATCTTTCACTTCTTTGTGAGAAAAGCAATTTTTTTAATGGTGCCCTTGAAGGCATCTTTCACTTGTTTGTTCCGAAGTGTATGAATGAGTGGGTTAAGCAAAGGAGCAACTGACGTAGCCAACATCGACACAATCTTATTAAGGGACACCCCATCACCTGCTGAAGATTTCATGTAAATGAAGATGCAGCTGCCATAGGTCATGGAAACCATATCACGTGAGAACAACATGTGGAACAAGTCTTTTTCCTTTGTTGGGCAGATGGGAATTTTAGAATGATCTTGATAACCCATGTGTATGAAAGAATCACCACAATCAGGGTAATAATTAGTGCTATCACAGCGAAACACACAGCAATTTCTTCTATAAAAGCCATGTCTGAGCAGGATATCTGTAAAACAGGATGTGTATCACAGCCAAAACTATCAATAATATTTGAAACACAGAATTCCAGCTGGAGACCCAGGCTAAAAGGCACAAGGATGATCATCAGGCCAGAGAACCAACAGCAGAGAACGAGGGTAGTGCAGACTCTGTTGCTCATGATGGTTGTGTAGTGCAGGGGTTTACAGATGGCCACATAGCGGTCATAGGACACGGCAGCAAGGAGAAAAAATTCAGTTGCTCCAAAGAGGACAACAAAAAACATTTGTGTGGCACAAGCATTGTAGGTAACAGTTTTATCTCCAGTTGTCAGGGTGTACAGAAATCTAGGAACACGGACAGAGGTGAATGAGACTTCTAAGAAAGAGAAATTTCGGAGGGAAAAAATACATGGGGGTTTTAAGATGGGAGTCCCAAAGTGTGAGGGTGACGATTGTCAGGTTCCCAGCCACACTCAAAATGTCGGTGAGGAATAGAAATATCAAAAGTAGAATCTGCAGAAGCGGGTCCTCTGTCAAGTCCAGCAGGATGAATGTGGTTATGGCTGTATGGTTTACATGCCTCTCTTGGGTCAAGTCTAGAGTGATCGCATCTGAAGAGAGAAGGGCCATAGGAGCTAGTATGGGATCTGAATAGAAAATGCAAGCAGTGTTATGGCAGTGCAGTTAGCATTTGGACTGTGCAACTTTGTTGAAAAGATTTAAATGTGAACTTTTGGCTTGCGATTCCCTGAAGAGAAATACTTTTAATAAAGCTGCCAATTGAGAAAAGGGAAAAAATTAAACAAGCCTCAAACCATATCATTAGGAATGTAGTTTGTTTCACATGCCACTTTTCAGTACTATTGCTTTGCACACTGCTATGAGCAGTTCTAATCTTATAAATCATTGCATTATTTGGGGGGTTTATTTTTTGGGGGGCTTGTTTCTTTTCTTTACCACTTTTCTGGAATGCTGAACTTTCATAATAGAAAATGTTTTCTGCTGGTCTCAGATTACATTTCTTTTTTTGGGGGGGTGGGTGGGGGGGCATCACTGCTCTCCAGTGGTGGGAGTAGGAGGCCCAGCCCCACTGCTGGAATTGAACCTCCGTCCCAGTGGGCCGCAGTCCCGCGCACAACCACTATGCCACTGGGGCTCAGCCCTCAGATTACATTTCTAAGCAGCTTCACAGCTATAGATTAAGATAAGTCCTTACACTTCAACTTATCTCAAATGATGGACAAAAAGTTTAAAATGTAAAAGTGCGACTTTGTCTTTTATTTGTTCAGTTTTATTTTAATCAGCTAAAAATCTTACGTAGCCCAGTCAAATGGTTGCTACTGTTTTCTTAGTTGATATCGCGTCTATGCAGCCGAACAACACATTGCCTATTCCTGTCCTCTCCTCACCATCCTCCCTCTGTGTGAATAAACTGTAGCAGCCCTTGTGTTGGTCCATGTTATGGGGAGCCCTCTTTTCTTCCTCTAAACCTCTGCTTTACCAATGCATGATGTCCTTTTCCAGGAACTAGCCCTGCCTGATATCATGTTGCATAGGCAGAAGATTTCCCAAAACAGATATGAAGCATTTTTTCCTGGAAACTGTGTATAAATCTTATTAGTGCTTTAGTGATGATTTGAGCCATGACTAGAAAAGAGAAGAGATAGATTATGATAGTATCTAGTGGGCTGATGGAGCGGGGATGCCCCTCAGGAGCACTTCAGACGATTACAACTTGCCTAAGGCATACCTTAGTGACCTCTCCTTTCAGCAATTTCTTTGCCCTCTTCTCAAATTCCGTTTCCCCCTTAGTGTACATGCTAACTCATAAACTCTACAGTTTGTGTTCTCTGAGTTTTTGAAATAGATCTAAACAAAGGTCATTAACAAACCGACCCATATGACCCAATTTTATAAGCAAATTGGAACAAATTCATTTTTCTTCTTTGGTATTTGCTGTTGTCAGCACTTCCTACAAGTTTTAAGCCTCTTTGGATTCTAATAATTTCTGTTATATGCATTTTATTAGAGGAAATGAGGGTTCAGATATCCTAACTTCCTTATTAAGACTTTCCTTCCAATGTTGGGGGCAATGAGTTTGTGCTAATGAAGAAAGAGAAACTGATAATTGCTATGCAACTCAAAGAATGAAGTCACTGTCTCTCAATTACCCATATTGAATTGATGCATATTCTGCTCTTTATAATTTCAATAACAAACAAAAATGAATTATACAAAAGAGAAATCAACAAAACTTTCATTTTGTGTAATTCACTTTGTAAGAAGCTACCATTAAGTATCTGTCCTGTAAAAGATGATCTGGTGAATGCATTCTCACTAGCAATGTCTTTCATTGAAGATAACATATTGACATGTATCTTTGTGTTTTGTTAGTGATAATGTATAATCAACTGAACAATTTTAGGCAGAACTCAGGCTTTTTCAGGGGAAGTCTGTCTATTCAATTATTCTCTATCCATGTCACCTTAGCTGAGAATAAAAAATACTAATAAAAATATTAGTATCAAAATTGCATTTGTTTTGGGAAACCATTAGTATTCATTCATTCAGATAGATATTTAGTGATTCCATATTATTTACAGAATGTAATAACAGAGGCTGGAAATAAATCTAAGAAAAAGGTTTCTCTAAAAAAGAACTTAGTCTTCTAATGGAAGGTACTATTTCATTTTAATGCCTACTCAGAGAGAAGTAAGATGTTAAAATAGTGAAAATTCAACTTGGTTTTGGGGACAATAGTTGATTTGTTGCCATCGAATCTATTCCAACTCACCGTATAATACAGAACATCACTGTGGCACTGGGGCACACTATCGTGTCTTTGTCCCACTGAGTCACTGTTGTATTCAAATCACTAACCTCTCTATTAGAAATCCAGCATTTAATCACTGCGCCACCAGGGTTCCTCTGAGTGGTAGTTTCTGAACATTCTTTCTTCATTAGACTGATGGCTATTCCTATTCTATTATGCTCACTCAGTTCTTCTAGACTTTTTTTCTGTCTACTAAAGTTGGTAGAATCAATTAGCACCATAAGTTAAGCTAGCAAGGTACATTTTTCCTGGTTTACATACATGATTATGGGTCCAGGGAACCTTCCAAACTGAGAGATAAGTTAATCTGATCACTAGATAAATTACTGATTTATGGGGACTCGTGCCTATAACAGAACAGATACTTCCATGGAGCTTTCAATGGCTGACTTTTTTTTGGGGGGGGGGGCATCACTGCTCTCTGGTGGTGGGAGTAGGAGGTCCAGCCCCACTGCTGGAATTGAACCTCCGTCCCAGTGGGCCGCAGTCCCGCACACAACCACTAGGCCACAGGGGCTCAGCCCTCAATGGCTGATTTTATTGAAGTTTATTGCCAGGGATTTCTTCTAAGAAGTCATCTGGTGAAACAAATCACCAACTTGTCAGTTTGCCTTCTACTACACTAACCTTCAATGTTTGTACCAGATATGGAGACATTTTTACTTTATTCATTCTTTAAAAAAAAAAGACTTGAAATTATCATCTATTCCCACTTTTGAAATTTCGATAGGGATGATTTGTAAAATAGATCATTTTTTTTTTTGTGGGCATCACTGCCTCTGGTGGTCGTGGGCACTACCCAGCCACCACTGGATTTGAACCGCCAAGCCTGCGGGCTGCAGGTCTGCACTCAACCACTTACGCCACCAAGGCTCAGCCCGAAATAGATCATTTTAGCATTGTGATGCCCACTAATTTACTATGTTCAAAACTCAATATGATATATATATTTTTTTAATTCAGGAAACTCATTTAATCACAATTAGTTTGGACAAAGAAGTTAACTTTGTAGTGGCAGGAAATTTAGAGTTAAGGTGGCTTTTTGTCTTCTGTTTTTTTCTTTTAGTTTTTGCTACTTGTAAAAATATAATTTTCTCCATTTTGTTAAGTTGCAATTTGTTTCTTTGATTGAGAACCAAAATCTAATTCTTTGTTAATATTTATATCATTTAAAATCAGAAACAATAGTTTCTTTGAACATGATTTCCCTGGACTGAAATAGTTGAAGAAGAGTAGGATAGCATTGCTCTGGTTTACAATAAAGTTATTTTTAATTCTTATATTCTTTGATTTCTCTGATACTATAGTGTATTATATATTTCTTGGTACTGTAGTATAAGACATGTATTTTCCATTGTCCTTTATATTTTATGTCTTAAGTAGAAATAATCCTTTCACTGGATATTTAGGCTTCTTTTCTCCCCAAAGATAAATTGATCATGACAGGACCGCTCTAAAGTATATTCAGAAAAATGAAATATTGGAAGTAACTGTTCATTCCTCTTTGAAATCTGAATTGCAATGAACTAAAATTATATTTTTAGACTCTATATTTAGAATGCATGGGAAAATATGTCTTGACAATTAAGTACTTACTTTCCTGATGGTGTTTCATTGGAGGTCTTTCATGGAATGACAATGTGAAGAAGAGTATGCTTGTGAGGAGGTTTTCTATGTTTCTCTCGACACCTCATATTTTACCTATCTCCATCTCAACCCCACTTTATGCCCCCATATATATATATACACATATATATACACACACATAGACACATAGAGACACAAACACACTTTCACAGGCAAGCCTTACAACAGCAAGTTCTTACCTAGATTTTTATTTCTGCTGATATATTGGATTTATGTCAACTCCCTGTTTCTTTTCCAAGTCAAAAATGGCACCTCATTCTAGTTTTCTCAGTATTCTTCAAGTTTAAAAGAATGAAAGAAGCAATGAAAAATGCTCATTTTTCTACTTTTGAAAGAGAAGAACATCTGATCTCCTCAGACAATGAGGTGCATCGACCTGCAAATTATTTGATAGCATTTCTTTTATATATTTCAATTGCTTCAAGTGCACAGGGAACATCTGAGTGAACAGCACAGCAGTCCTTGGTGACTCAGATTCAAAAGTTACTAATGAGTTGGCAGTGAAGTCAGCAATGCATCACATGGGGCAGTGGGAACAGGGTTCCTCAGAGATATGAAGGATGAGCTGATGCAATCTGAATTCCATTCTCTCTTTTTCATTGAAGCTTAAATGCTTTGACCCTACTGATCAATCTTAACATATACTATTTATCTTTGATAGATTTTCTATGAGTCATAATGAACTAGAGGACTGTGAGTTTGGGATTTGATCTTTGATATAAAAGGTGTAAAGCAAAAAATAATTATTCTAATTTTACTGAGGAACAGAAAAATGACCAGTTGACTGATGCTTTGAACAAAAGTTTATGCGAATACAAAGATCCTACTTTTCCTCCCACATTAAATTCAGTCATTTTCCCAAGCTTTCAGAGGACACTCTTCCTTTAATATCTAGATATTATGTTCTGGTATTAGGTTATGAAATACTTTTGACAATATGAATTAAGGAAGCTTTTGAATCTTGTGTACTGTTGTTAAAAACTGCCTAATCTAGGTTTTTGTCTCAAAACTCACTGAAATATATCACTGCCAATTGACATGAGCAAAATTATTTTGCATTATCACTCCTGAAATTTTGGAAAATTTTCATTCCTTCTGATAATTTATGATATGTATGAGCATACCCTAAACAATGACAGCCTAGTACTGTTCTTGGTAGATTTTTGTTTTTATTTATCTTGATAAATGTTTCCTATCAATTTATAATAAACTGAATCATACATTTGTGAATGGTATATCTCTCTAAATTTTCAATCCATTTGCCTTTCTTTGGAGGTGAACTCTATTCCAGATTATTATTATTATTACTGAATGTGTTTTAGTTGGAATCCTATAGAGAGACAGAACCAATGAAATATATGTTTTTAAATAGTTGGTATTAGAGATTGGGTGGAACTGGCAAGTTTAAAATATGTAGGTCAGACAAGAGACTGGAAGTTCCAGTTGGTTTCTATGTCTGTGGAAGGATGGCAGGTTCTAAATCTGTTAGTCACATGACAAAATGAGGACGCCTCGTGTCTCAACTTCTATAGGTCCAGAGATGGGAAGAATGTCTATCAAAATATTAATGTATAGCTTAGAGGCAGAACACAATCTTGGGAAAGTTATTCCTCATCTATTTGATTGATTTTTGAAAATAATATTATATTTAATTGGATGAGAAGTAATTTTATTACACTTAGGAAAGTAGTCTGTTTCACAATGGTGTACTGATTTAATTACATTAAGTGCACCATAATAGTAAGTAGAACCACAGTCTAATCAAGTAACACATAAAGTTAATACTCAGAGAATACTTAACCTGGCAGTTATCATTATCTTTTTAATATTCCAGCTACCTGGACAACTGATTAGAAGAGATCCCTATTTGTGCTCATTCCAAGCAAAGGTGACCCAGCAGAATGCTCAAACTATAGAATGATATCATTAATATCACACACAAGTCAACTTTTACTCAAGATCATTCAACAATGATTGCAGCAGTACATTGACAAGCAACTCCCAGAAGTTCAGGCAAGGTTCAAAAGAGCACCTGGAACAAGGGGTATCATTATTGACGTCAGATAGTTCTCGGCTCAAAGCAGAGACTACCTGTTATATGTTTACTTGTGTTCCATAGACTGTACAAAGGCATTTGACTGCATAAACTGTAATAAACTATGGATAACCTTCAGAAGAATGGGAATTCCAGAATACTGTATTGTGCTAATTTGGAACTTGCACATGAATCAAGAGAGAGTATGGCAAAGCAACAAGGGAATAATGCATGGCTTAAATCCAGAAAGGTGTTTATTCAGGGCTCAAACCTGTCACCACACTTGTTCTATCTGTGTGCTGAATAAATTATACGAAGAAGAATGGCTTCAGGATTGGAGGAAGCCTTATGAACAACATTGCTGTATGCAGATCACATGACCTTACTTTCTAAAAGCAGAAGGTCTTGAGGCGATTGCTGATGAAGATAAAAGATTAAACCTTTAGTATGGTTTGCTCAAAGTAAAGAAGCCCCAAGTCCTCAAAACTGGACCAATAAATAACATCATGATAAGTGGAGAAAAGGTTGAAGCTGTCAAGGATTTCATCTTGCTTGGATCTATAATCAATGCTTCTAGATTCAGTAGTCAAGAGGTCAAAAGATGTGTTACATTTGTTAATTTTCTACAGAACTTTTTTTTTTTTTTAGAACATTGATAAACAAGGTTATTCCTTTGAGGACCTGACCTAAGCAATGATATCCTCATTTGTCTAACATGCATGTGGACATGGTGTCTTGAATAAGGAATCTGAATGAAGAAGAACTGATGTATTGGAATCAGGGTGATGGAGATGCATATTGAAAGCACCACGGAGAGCTAACAAAACAAACTGATTTGTCTCGGTAGAAGTATGGCCAGAGTGTGCACCTTAGAGGCAAGAATGGTAAGACTTTGTCTTACATTCTTTGGACATATTGTCAGAAAGGACCAATCGCTGGAGAAGGACATCCTGTTTGGTAAAGAAAGGGCCAGTGAGACAGAGGAAGGCCCTTCATGAGATGGGTTGACATGGCAGCTGGATCAATGAACTCCGGCTTAGAGACACTTGTGAGGAAGGCACAGAACCCTGAGAAGTGTCTTTCTGCTGTGCGCATGGTCATTATGAGTAAGTTGACTCGCACCCAACAACATAGTTATCAGAATGGAAAACGTCCTCTGGGTGTGGCTTACGTGTCAAGTTCAGAGAGTATTTTGGGAAGTTCCCCCAGTCTCAGTCAGTTTAGTAAGTCTTACTATTTTTGTTTGTCTGTTTTTAAGGCAGTTGAACTATTTTCTACATGTTTCTCCCATTCTATCAGGAAGCTTCTATTGTGTCCCTGGTGAGGATGGTTAGTGGTAATAAGTAGGTACCATTTAGTTTTGGTCTCAAGTTAGAAGGTGCCATGGTTCCCATGGGCTAGTTTCTTCTCCGTGGCTTTGGATTTCTTCATTTTCGGTTGCTCAGATGAGTAGAGACCAATACTTGCATCTTAGAGCCACACATAGCTTTTAGGACAAGTGATTGCTAACCAATCTCAGATTTAGAAGATTAACTTTATAGACTATGTTATAGCAATTGCCTAAATTATCCCATGAGACTATGGGCCTAAATTTTTGTAATCCAATAAACCAATTCCACAGATTATTTGGATCTATCTAGGAAATCTTTGTAACTGTGTTTTCTGTATGCTTTTTCATAGATATGTATGTGCCACACTCCAGCTTAAACTTACATATCAATAGATACATTTATACCTGCAACTAGTATATTCCTTCCTATATACATATATAGGAGTCCTGATGGAATAGGGCATTATGAGTTGGGCTACAGACAGCAGGGTAAACAGTTCAAAACTGCTAGCGACTACTAGGGAGGCAGATAAAACTTTATACTCCTGTAAAGATTGGCGGTCTCAGAAACCCCTAGGGACATTTTTTCTCTGTCCTAAAAGGTTGCTATGATTCAAAATGGACTCAATGATAGTGGGTTAGGTTTAGTTTCATTTATGAATATATATGCATGCATCTACCTATAAATAAGCAAACATTTTATTGTTATTATGGTTATGGCAAAATTGTGTGTATTATAGCATTTGACAAAGCTGTCTCTTTTTGTTATATTTATCTGTTTATCTTCATTTACCTTTTTTCAAGTTGTGGAGAGCTCACCCATATTTGTTACTTCCTTTTCCATCAACAAAAATTATAAATGTCCACTGTTCAGAATTGATTCCTCCCCCAATCCCTGGTAACTGTAAAAGAACATTTTTTCAATGTGGATATATAACCTTGACTTTTTATTATGATACCATAATATGGCTTTCAAAAAGTTCATGGAAGCATTCTACTATTTTTTTATTTCCATGAGCATCTTGAAACCCATCATTTAGTGTTTTTCCTTTTATTCACTCACTCAGGTTAGTTCACTCTATATTCTTTCATATTACAAGGTGCTTTGTGAACTCATTATACTTTGCAGTTGTTAATATTCCATTTCACATGTGTATCACAATTTGCTGTTCTTTCCATTCTCTGCTCTTATGAAAAATAATAGAATGAACATAGCTATGCATATGTCTATCTCTCTTACTGATTTTCTATCTCTTGGTTACATATTTAGGAGTGTGATTGCTAGATCATCAAGTATTTTTCTTTGCAGCATTTTCAGAAAGCACCATACTCTTTTCTATCGTAGCTGTGCCATATTACAATATCACCATTATTGTTCAAGACTTCCAGTCTACCCATTCATACCTGTCTGTCTGGGGTTTTTCTTTAGGTTTTTGAAGGGTGGGGGGGAGCATTTAAATGATTGCTACTTTTATAGATAGCGTGGGGTGAGGTACTGTGGTAGTTAGATAATTTTATGTCAATTTGAAGATGTTTAAAAGTGCAGAGGTGTAATACAACCTGTCAATCAGACCCTAGCCTGGTGCTATTTCCTTGGGGATGTGGTCTTCTTATGAAGAGGATTATGTGAGCTACTCTCTCTCTGCCACTTTGCCTTCCTGTCTGCGGGGACTCTGCCACTGACCCTGAGAGTGGTGGGAGTCCTGCCACATTTCCACATACCTTGAATCCATAGGACTCTGCACCCACTGACTTGTGGTCTTTCAGCATTCTGCATCATTGCTTGTGGTTGTGTGAGTCTGAAGAGAGATTTATGAATGAGCATAATACTTAGGAATTTGAGTTGGACTAGGCTGGGACACTTTCTTGATATAAAGTTACTTATTAATATAAAGGTCCACATATATGAGCTTTGCTGGATTTGTTTTTCTTGCCCACACTATGGCCTAACACAGTAGTATCTCATTGTAGTTTTGATTGATTTCTGACTAATGACAAGGATGGAGAACCCTGGTTGTGTTACATGTTGGATACTAACTGTAAGGTAATCAGTTTGAAACCATCAGCTGTTCCATGGGAGAAAGACAAGACTCTACTCATACGAACAGTTAGAGCTTCAGAAACTCACAGGGAAGTTCTTCTGGGGTTGCTATGCATTCGCATAGATTTGAAGGCAGTGAGTTAGGCTCTTTTAATAGCTAGAAACCTTAGTGGCCTGTCAGACAAACTGTTGCCTCTGAGCTTTAGGTTGGTCGTTTCAAAGCCCCAGCATCTTTTCGGGAGAACGATGAAATTTTCTGCTCCAACAATTTACAAAGCCTAAGAATTTCTCTATAAGGATCCCTGGTGCCAATATGAGTTATGAATTGAATCCTTACTGCACGCCTCACACTTAAAGACCACCAAGTGCTCTGCAGAGGAGAGATGAGGCTTTCTGGTCTCATTAAGGTTTCTCCCCCAGAAACACACAGGGGCAATTCTAGTCTACCCTCTGGTTGACTGTGAACTGCTGCAGACTCAATGGTAGTGGGTATATGAAGTATAATGACTAATGATTGTGAGCGTATTTTCATCTAAATGCCCTCTTTGGTAGGGTCTATCCGTGTCCTTTTTCCATTTTAAAAAATTGAATTATTTGTCATTTTGTGGTTGAATTGTTCAAGTTAATGATGCATTTTAAAGCTTAGACCCTGGTGAGATATATTGTTTGTAAATATTTTCCCCTATCTATGGTTTCTTCTTTTATTCTTTTGCTAGCCTTTTGATGAATGTCAGTATTTAAATTTTAGAAGGTCCCAGTTATATAAACTATATTTTGTTGTTTGTGTTTTTCCCTTTTGTTTGATAAGCTATGTCACATAAAAACTAGATCAGTAGTTTCGTTCTTCCATTATCTTCCAGGAATTTCATTTTTTTTTGAATTTCATTGTTTTAGCTTGAATGTAAAACTGATTAATATGATTTAATTTTTGTGCACTAAGTGAAGTTTTGGTCCCATTTCATTTCCTTGTAGATGGATGTGGTAGTTATATAACCTGTGGTCAGTCTGAGAGAATTAGGAGTGTAGCCTGTCAAGCGTCGTATAGCCAATGAGACCTCAGTGTAGGCATGACCTTCCCCTGAGGATTCTGGGAATTCTGGCATTCCTCCTTGGAGGTGGGAGACACACTCTTTCTCTTTTCTCACTCCCTATGAGACATTTCTGAAGAGAAGTCACAGGGATCTACCTGGATGCAGCCCTGGGAGCTGGACACACCATGTGGAGACCCTTGCCAGTGCCAAGTTGCTTCTACTACCACTGGATCCATCATACTACCACTGGCCTGTGAGCTACCTGTGTATGAAGAGAACTTTATACATTGGCATAGAACATATGGGCTAATTTCCAATTTAGGGACTTAATCTGGACTGGGCTGAAATATTTTCTCAATATGTAATTGCCCTTGTATATAAAACTCTTTCCCATACACTTGAGTGTGTCTCTGGATTTGTTTCTCTAGTCTACCCTAACACAATGGATAACTAGACTTACTAGTACCATTTGTTAGAGAGACTGTCTCTTCCTCGATTTATTAATTTTTATGTTTTAAACACATTTGACGATGTAGTGCTCAGTTTCATTCTATTTAGGAATATTTCTTGGGAGTTTTGAGGTACTACTCTCCTTGTATTAGATTTTTCATATTGAGGAAATCTAGGTGTGTGATGGGATAACCTGTCCCAACAATGATTACCATATATACTTTTGTATAAGCTGACCCAAATATCCACCAAGGCACCTAATTTTACTACAAAAACTACTTTAAAATATGCTGAAAAACTGGGCTTATACTCAAGTATATGCAGTATCATAAATTAGCAACTTTTCAGCCATCTCTTCAAAGATTTGCTAAATCAAAACTTTGATATTCGTTAAACTGAAACGTTGAATATATTTCTTAAAAATCAAATAGATGTCATTATTATCCATTAACTATTCTTATTCACTTTCTTATAGATATTAATTATGTGTAATGACCCTTAACCTTCTTTTAAAATACGCCATACAAGTTGGGTTTATTGTACATCATTAATGTCTTGTAATTGTGAAGCTCAGGGGAAATTTTCTTTTGTTTCTTTCTTTTTTTGTTGCTCAGTGGAATCCCTTGAGATCATAATGAGTAAAATGATAAATATTGCTTGCTGCTTTAAAATGTAAAATTAAAAATAAAATGTCTCCCTGTTTGGTGGCTATAGTCACAGTTTACACTAGCTGCTTCAATTTTTCATTTTAACTTTTAATTATAAAGAGTGTGTGAACTTATGTGAAGAAAATACTATGGGTTATATCTTATATAGATAGAAAACAAATATTCTACAGTTTATGCTAATCCATTTCTGAACCTTGGTAAAAGCTCACATTTGCATAAATGTGTGAGAGGAGAACACAGACTACAGATACATATTTCATTTTTTAGCACTTTGTCACAGCTTAAAGACAATTTCTTTTTCAATTTCTCACTGAAATAATGTTATATGGACTTTGAGTAAGTCCACAACTCCTCAACCGTTGCCCATTTTTTTGCATTCTAGAAGAAAATCCAGGAAATACAAGAACTAAGGTAAACACTTTATAGTTTGATTTTTTTTAGATTGTAAGTTAAGATCATAATTTCTGTGAATGTCAAAGGTGAGTATTTACCAGTGGTTTGAAATTTTTTTGATCACATTATAACTTTTTATTGTCTAGAACTATAAAATACAAGGACACACGCCCAAAACATGCATCTGCATATTTGCTGGTTGTTAGCTATACAATTGAATATAAAATTGATAATTATGGATAAAAGGAATGGAAAGTTCTAAGAAAGAAAATTGTTCATATTTTTTGTGTAATTTCTCCTCAAATGGTCAGCAGTTTTAAAATCTCTGTGTGCCTGTTGATAACTTTCTAGAAAGAAATTTTTCAGTTACTAATGAAAGGAGAAAAAGACATTTTGAGGATGTTTATTTCATGAGTGCATGTAAGTCAGAATATATAATTTTCATTTAGTCACTAATAAATGGTAAAGCTGATTTAGGAACAGATATATTGTGAATTACTATAATTTTTTCTCAGTTTCTTTATGCTGGAAGTCACTGTGATTTTGAGACAGATTTTCAGAGTTAGATTATGCAAGGTGGCTTCAAAAAGCTTCATGGAAAATCAATTATAATGTCAACCCTTTCCTCCCCATCTCGGATTCAACTCATAGGGCAGTAACTCTTTATCTAACTAGTAAGTCTTTCTCCTGCGGAGTGGCTGGTGGTTTCAAATGGCTGAGCCTTCAGATCACAATGGAAATTATACAATGAAGCAACACACAAAATTTCTGAGCAGGTATAAATTTTGAAATGGTGACTGAGGAGAAATTTAGGGCCCAAAGTTAAACTTTTAGGTATATAGTAGATTTTAAAAGAAAATTAGAAAGAAGACAACATATTATCTGGGAGACTCATCTTCATTAGTGAAGCTTTCACAGAAGGATATTTTAAAAGAATTCAAGATGTATTTTTCTGCCTCTTTGAGTTTGTTTGTATCTTTGGGATCTTATCTTTGAAAAACTCCATTTGGAAATAGTCTAGCTAGCCTACAATCTTTCTAAAAAACATTTACAAAAAGTAAATATCAAACAACTTTGATAAGTCTAACACAATATACTTGATTTCTAAAATAGTTTAGTGACTTGAAAATTTTTATTTAATAATCCTTATACAAAATTTGTATTATGTCGAATTTATTGAATGAGTGGTCTATTTCACATATATATATATATATATTCTAAATCGATTATTCATTATGGTAGTTGCCACAAACATTTAAGAGAATTGTTGGAGATAGCTATGCAAAAATCGTCAGAGTACCTGAAACATTGATGTCACACACTGGTACCGTCTCTTGCTTCTTTGTACTTTATTGCTTACTCTCATAATCTTTTAAAATTGTTTCTTCACCCTTCTTTGTCTAGTTTGAATAAAACCTATTTATCAAATGAAGAACCATTCCATGCAGACAGAGTTTATTCTCATGGGTCTGACAGACGATCCAGAGTTGCAAATAGTAATTTTCCTCTTCTTATTTTTGACCTACATGTTGAGTGTCACAGGGAACTTAACGATCATCATTCTTACTCTGCGGGATTCCCGTCTTAAGACACCAATGTACTTCTTCCTACGGAATTTCTCCTTTTTAGAAATATCTTTCACAACAGTTTGTATTCCAAGATTCCTGGTGAGCCTCGTGACAAAGGACAAAACTATTTCCTACTTTGGCTGCATGGCTCAGTTATTTTTCTTCATCTTTTTGGGGGTAACTGAATTTTACCTTCTGGCTGCCATGTCCTATGACCGCTATGTGGCTATCTGTAAGCCCTTGCATTACACCACCATCATGAATAGCAGAGTTTGTTACCAACTTGTCTTCAGCTCTTGGGTAACTGGATTCTTAATTATCTTTCCACCAGTGATCTTGGGACTGAAGTTGGAATTCTGTGCTTCCAATGTCCTTGATCATTTCATTTGTGACTCTTCTCCCATCCTTCAGATTTCTTGCTCAGACACACATTTCTTAGAGACCATGTCTTTTATCTTAGCTGTGGTGACTTTGATGATCACGCTGATGTTAGTGATTCTTTCCTACGGCTACATCATCAAGACCATTCTGAAGTTCCCTTCAGCTCAGCAAAGGACAAAGGCCTTTTCCACCTGTTCTTCACACATGATTGTCGTCTCCATCTCTTACGGCAGCTGCATCTTCATGTACATCAAGCCATCAGCAAATGATAGAGTAGCTTTAAGCAAAGGAGTAGCTGTTCTCAATACCTCAGTTGCCCCCTTACTGAACCCATTCATTTATACTCTAAGAAATCAGCAGGTGAAACAAGCCTTCAAGGACATGGTCCGAAAAACTCTATTTGCTTCAAGCAAATGAAGAAATTGCACAGTGGGAAAGCAAAATGAATAAAAATGTTGTCCTGTTTGCCTTGGTTTGCTTTTTCTGACTCTGTACATGTTTTCCTACTGTAATGGCAATTTCAGCTTGTTTCAAAGCTCTTTACATGCTGTCCTTTCAGAGTAGAGAATGTATTTTCAACACCTGCTTCTTTATAAATTAAATAATTCAGAGTTTAAATGCTGCATGTTTCATAGGTCAGATTGGTTGAAAAGATTTTCAATGATGAAGTGAGCATATGAATGAAATGTAAGAAATAAGAATTACAGTGTTGTGATATAACTTGCCACTTAAAATGAATCATAAGGTCCAATGTTTAGCCAAGGGGAATAGTTCAATGATAAACACATACAGCATTATGATTTTTGGAATAAATATGTTTCATAAGTTTAAATTTGCAAGCAAATAGATTATACAATTGTAAATCAAAATAGGGTTTAGCTCATAGTATTTTAGTTTCCAAAACTCTTTTTAATTTTGAAAGATTAAAGTAAAGTGTGATTCTTTTTGTCTTTTATTGATAACTAAGAATTTAATCTGTGCCATCAAGTCAATTCCGACTCACAGTGACCACATAGAGTGTTTTGCTCCTGTAAATACTTCTGGGAGTAGTTCTGTAAATACTTGTCTTTCTCCCATGGAGTGCCTGGTGGGTTTGTGGTCAGCTGTCCATTGCTTATCTAACTGCATTCAGGCTCCATAAGAATCTCACTTTAAATGACCACATATTCTCTATATTTTAATTACAATAAAATATAAAATCCACCAGTGTGACTGATTTGAATCATGATTCTATAATTATTTCATTGTTTTTTTTCAAAGACACAGTGTAGTCCAGTTTTCCAGCAAAACTTTCTTGAATAAATGAAGCTATTTCTCTTTCTGTGTAAAAAGACTTTATTTAAATATATTTGTCATTTATCCCAAACTCAAGATAAACTCTTTGCCATCAAGTCGATTCCAACTCATAGTGACTCTATATTTCAGAGTATAACTGTCCCTGCTATTCATAAATCCATAAATATTTACCAGAGTCGAATGCCTCATCTTTCTTGTGTGGAGTCGCTGGTGGTTTCAAATTTCTAATCTCATGGTTACCAGACCAACGAATAGGCCATTTTTCTATCAGCGTTCACTGTAGCCATTTTCCACATAATTCTAGACTTAGTTTGAAAATCAGTTGGTTGAGTTTTTAGTGATGTTGCTGATAATTACACAGGTTAGATGCTCAGAAAGGTGAGTAGAGTCAGCGGAATATTTTATTTTATTTTCACTCGGTTAACTGTAATATAAAGAATGGACATTGTCCAAAAGAAATCAGAAAGAAAATCTTCTAGGATAAAGAGTGATATTTAAAAATCACTGGAGAAAATTTTAAAAATTCTGAGTCTTTTAGGAAAGCAGGGCGCTGGTGGCATATTGGGTGAAGATTTGGGTAGAAATTCAAAACTACAAGTTTTAAGTAGGGAAAGATAAGGTTTTTTGCTGCCATAAAAATTTACTTTAGTGTCACAATGCATTAAAATGGACAAATGGTGGTGGGATTGGTTCATTTTCTAAGGTCAGAAATTAAACCCATATCAATAAGTGATATATATTCTTTAGTATTAATTGGGACCCATGTTTTATGCTAGGTTCCAAACAACTTTAGATAAAAATTGTAAGTGTTAAGTAAGTATTAAACCAGGGAGAAGAAAAGGGTTTCTTGAAAAACAAGTGCTTCTAAGTTATGGTCAGAAACATACAAATTGTGTCTGGAATATTGCATCTGGAATTTTGTCAGAAGAAAGAGATAC
This sequence comes from Nesogale talazaci, assembly GCA_004026705.1. Lineage (NCBI taxonomy): Eukaryota > Metazoa > Chordata > Mammalia > Afrosoricida > Tenrecidae > Nesogale > Nesogale talazaci. The sequence continues at coordinate 48,364 of PVJH01006066.1, forward strand.
TTGTCATAAAGATTATGGAAAGTATATGAAGCCTACTCAGTACCTGAAATGAGACCATGAGAGCATAAAATAATAATAATAATTTATTAGATGACATAAAATAAATGATAATGAGTTTACAATATATAGGTAAATAAATTGATTTATCACCAGTGAACTTGAGAAAACTTCAAAGTATTGCCACAGAACAATGATGAAGGGAAAAGAAGCCTTTTCTGAATATGTGCATATTTCAGGCAAGGAGATAGCTGATCAGACAAGATATTAACTCGTAGTATTCCAGAAGAAAGCTATAGCTTAGGCCTATTAATCAAACATGGATTTAGGAAATCCATTGCTTATTTTAACCGCTCATTGACATTGGGTTGATTCCAATTCGTAGTGGCGACCATATTGGAGAAGTAGAACTGCCTCTGTGAATTTCTGAGGCTACAAATCTTTGTGGGGAAAAAAAAAATCTCATCTTTCTCCCATTGAGCTGTTGGTGATATGGATTTGTTGATCTTTTAAGCAGCTGATGCAAAACTCACTACATCATCGATTTTTTTTGTATCTGCTAAAAATGTAGCTGAGGGAGTTTGTAATACAGGCAATATAGATTGCTAAGATATGAGTATGCTGGTATTCATAAAGGTAACATTATGTATTGGATGACACATTGCAATAGGAATCTTAATAATTTTTATCTCAAAGCAAGAATATAAATAAAACATCTAAAATTGTTTGAAGTAATTTAGGTAATATAGAAACAAGTTCATTGATATCATAAAGAAGCAATCAGTTAGAAATCAACTGTGTTCCAGTGTACCAATAAAGAGAGCTCTGAAAGAAAAAAAGAAAGAAAACAACACCATTTACAATAGCCACAACACATGATGAGATACCCAGGAAGAAACTTAAGTAAAGAAGCAAAATATGTGTGCAAAGAAAACTGCAGAACATTAGTACACAAAACCGAAACATGTACATGAATGGAAAAATATACCAGAGTAATAGATAGGAAGACAATGTTGTGAAAACGTCAATATTACATTAAACAATCTACAGATGCAATGCTATTCCAATCTAATCCCAAGTTCATTCTTGAAGGAAATGGAAAAAATAAATACCAACTTCATATGGAGAGAGAAGAAATCCAGAAAAAGCAAGATAAGAAGAAAATAGGAGGTCTTGCACTCCTGATTTCAAAACCTACTGCACATCTACAGTAGTGATAAAAATGTCTTGAATTAGAACAATTATGGATAGATAGACCAATGTAACAGGATGGACAATCCAGAAATAGAAGTATCCACTGAAGGGAAATGATTTTTGATAAGGAAGGAAAAAACATTAAATGGAAAAGAGCAACCTTTCAAGAAAGGATGCTAGGAAAATTGGATCTCCATCTGCAGCATGAAATAAGACCCATACACCATCCCATTTACAAGATGAACTCAAAATGGATTAGAAATCTAAATATAAATCCTCGAGCTTTAAGTATCATCAATGGGAATATTGGGACAAAATTAAGGGCCTTATTACAAGTCATACAAAAACTACCAATATAATAAAGGAAACAAACACAATGAAAGAGAAAAATAAAATGCTTATGAACATCGAAAGAGTAAAATGAGAGCACCTGGGTTGGAAAAAAATCTTTAGGAATGACAATAGTCAGGAACTAATTCTAGAATCTGCGACAGCTCAATAAGAAACACACATACACAATCCACTCAAAAGGTGGACAAAGGGCATGAATAGACACTATGAGAGGGACTGCACTCAGATGCCTACGAAGCTTATAAGGAAAGGCTCCTGATTACTAGTTATTCAGTATATGCAAATCAAACCTATGTTGAGATTACATGGATTGTGGGTTTGCAATATGTACAACCACTGTGGAAAGAGCTATAGCACTACTTAAAACAACTGGGGATGAAAATACTATAGGATGTGCTCCACTCTCTTTTCCTCTTCCTTCATTTGATCCTGTGTCCTTTGATCAGACAGATCAGAGCTATAGCTTCAGTGCTGTCCTTTGAAGTAAATGCTTCTGCGGGGAGGAGGGTTTCCATATAGTTGGTATTGTGGCTGGGCTCTCAGGACTCTCTACTGGTTCCCTGCTTCATGCTGGTATGTTACATTCAAGCCCTGAGGAAGTTATTCCTGGTCAGAATAGTCCATGCACAGAAAGGACCGTGGGGTTGGCCCCGCTACCACACACAACAGCCTTCACCGATCCATTATGCTATGGGGCCAACACTGGAGACAAAGTGCTGGAGTTGCACCCGATCTAACTCCACCACTCTTTTTTGGTGTGTGTATATTATTATCTATGCAGGTCTTTCTAAATAAGGTAGGCAAGGAAAACAATCTAGAGGAGAAAACAATGGGACCAACTGTTCCAAGGGGACATGGGAAAGGGGAGGTGGGGAAAAGGAAGTGGGTGTTCACAAACCCAGGGACAAGGCCCAAACAAGTGATTCAAAATCAATGACTAGGAGAGAATAGGATGCCTAGTAGGCCTTGGTCAAAGGCAATGTAATCCTGAGAACTTACTGAAACCCAAATGAAGGCAGAACATCATAGTGGGACAACAAGAAAGTAAATGGAAATAGAGGAAGGAACTAGGAGGCAAAGGGCATTCGTAGAGGTCTAAATACAGATATATACATATGTAAATATATTTATGGGGAAATAGATCTATGTGCATGTATTTCTAGGTTTAGTATTAAGGTAGCAGATGGACATTGGACCTTCACTCAAGTACTCCCTCATTGCAAGAACACTTTGTTCTATAAAACTGGCATTCCATGATGCTCACTTTTCCAACAAGATAGGTGAAGACAACATGGGTACATAAGCAAATTTGGTGAAGAAAGCTGATGATACCCAGCTATCAAAAGATAAAGTATGTGGGATCTTAACTGCTTGAAGATAAACAAGTGGCCATCTAGCTGGGAAGCAAAAAAGCCCACATGGAAAAAACAGACCAGCCTGTGTGATCACAAGGTGTCTATAGGATCAGGTATCAAGCATCAAAGAACAAAAAAACCCATGTCATTGTTAATGAGGATGAGTGCAGAGCAGAGACCCAAAGCCCATCTGTAGGCAGCTGACCATCCTCTTAGAGAAGGGTCCTTGGGAGGAGATGAACCAGTTGGTGCAGTATAGCAATGATGAAACATACAACTTTCCTCTAGTTCTTATTCATAAATGCTTCCTCTTCCCCACTATCGTGATCCCAATTCTACTTTGCAAATTGGGCTAGACCAGAGCATATGCACTGGTTTACTGGGATTCCAGGACAGATAACCCCTCCGGACAAATAGTAAGAGTAGTGATACGAGGAGGATGTGGGGAAGGAGGAGAGAAATGGTGACCCAATCACAATGTTCTACGTATAGCCCTATTCCTTGGGAAGGACAACAGGAAAATTGGTGAAGGGAGTCACCAGACAGTGCAAAACATGAAATATAATAATAATAATAATTGATAAATATCAAGAGATTGTAAGGAAAGGAGGGTTGGGAAGAGAGAGGGAAAATGAAGAGCTGATACCAAGTACTCAAGCAGAAAGCAAATGTTTTGACAATGATGATGGCAACAAATTGGACAAATGTACAAATGGGATCGACACAATGGATGTCGGTATGGATTGTGATAAGAGTTGCATGCACGCCCAAGAAAATGATTAAAAAAGAGAAATACTACAAAAGCCAAATAGTAATTTTTCTGGGCATAAACCCCAAAGAAATAAAAGACTGAACATGAACAGCCTCATGCCATTCCATCTTCATTGCAGTCTAGCTCACCTCCACATGAAGCTGGAGATAACCCAAATACCCGGCAGTAGGTAAATAAAGTAACTGGTGCATACAAGCAGTAGAACCCTATAGTAGTTACATGACTTTGGGTCAACTTTAAGTGTAGGGGTGGAATCTCAATCTAGTTTATCAATCAGGTCACAGTCTGATGGTGCCTCCCTCTGGGTCTGACCTCTGTTGTCCTTACCCTAGAGAGGAGGAAGTTATATGTAGATCCTTATAATGGGTTCCCTCTTTCTACCCCTCCATCCCTCCACCATCGTGGTATCGCCACTCTCACCACTGATCCTAAACAGATTAATCTGTCCTGGATTCCCCATGTTTCTGGTTACTATCTGTACCAGTGTACATCCTCTGGTCTAGATGGATTTGTAAGGTAAAATTGGGATCATCATAGTGGGTGGGAGGAAGCATTTAAGAGCTAGAGGAAAGTTGCATATTTCTTCACTGCTACACTGTGCCCTGACTGGCTTGCCTCCTCCCCATGTAAGGGAATGTCACTTCACCTACCGATGGGCTTTAGGTCCCCAATCTGTACTCATTTATAATGATATAATTTTGTTCTTTTCATTTTCTGTTTGTTTTTGCCTTTGTTTTGGTATGATTTTACCATAATTGAATTGGTAATTGTCTTGGGACAATTGCAGCATTTCACTTGGTTATCTATTGATTCTTGTAACCTTGTTCTTTGGTAATACCTTAAGTGTGAAGCATAGACGTCCTCCTTCAGGACCATTAGTTCTTGATCATATGGTACTTCTTGAATTGGTTGAATGCTGAGTATTCTTTTTGATATAGTGCCACTATCTTTTTGATAGCATAAAATGAACTTAATCCAGGGGCTTTACACACGTAACACTAATCCAGGGTTTGAATTAATTAACAATATCAAGAGTAGTTAATTATATTTATGATTGTAGTAGTTACATACTTTCATATCAACTTGATAAATGTCATAAGGGTGGAGTCTAGCTTGTCAATCAGGTCACATCCAGATTGATATCTTCTTGTGGGCATGGCCTTCTTATGGCACTTCTGAGACTTTTCCTCTCTTGCCCCCTGGATGTGGGACACACTCTCTGCTTCGCATTCCTGTTGACGAGCCGCATGGAGTCATGCTGATGGCAGCCAGAGCCCTGGAGCTGAAGGAGCCACGTCCACACCCAAACCAGGACTGAGATACTTTGACCATCACTGGATCCACCAATGACCTGTGATTTTCCTGCATTTGGCGTGATTGCATGTGCTGCATGATTTTAAAGAACAGTTTATGAACTAGTTTCAGACACACAGGCTAATATCAGACTTGTGGACTTGATCTGGACTGGGCTGGGATGTTTTCTCAATATACAATTGCTCTTTGATCTATAGACTTTTCCTATACCTATATGAGTCTCTCTGGATTTGTTTCTATAGTCTACCCAGAATAACACAACGATGAATATTATGTTAAAACTGTGCATATACTCAAATTAGATATTTAATGTTTAACTGTGTATATCATTTATTTCATAAGTATTTCCCCATTTCAGTATTAGTAAGCATTTCATGTCAAATTTGTTGATAACCTTGATAGCTGTCTAGAGAAGCAGATATATGTATTGTAACAAATAAATCCTTTCAATGTCAGTAAGACTGCTTTCAAATACTTAATCTATCAGTTACCAGCAATAATTAAATTCTGTAACTTTCAGTTTCTTTATGTCTAAACATGGTAATAAAAATAACTCATGGACTTATTTGGAGGTTTAACCTGATAGTAAATTTATTTTGATGGTAAATTTTCAAATAATTTGGATTTCATTCTTATAATTTCTTTCATAAATAAAGCAAAAATATTCTATCAGGATAGTTAATATTAACAATATATTTCCTTTATTGTTGTAGATCAATGACAAATTGTATATATATATATATATTTAATATGTACATAATCAGCTTTTGTTCTTATTATCAGAGAAGCCAAAAAGCCATGTTGGTAGTGTTATGTTGAAGGTTATCTTCCTTTTGTGTATGTTTGGATAGGTGGTAGACATAATGAATGCTACATTTTGGTGTACAAATTAGACCATCTCCTTGGAATTTACTGTCTTGAGTAGAATAATTATATTTAAAGAGAAAATGGCTGTTTGGTGAAAGTGGACAGCAGGAGATTCATATGTGAAAGTAGTCTGTTGAAGGAAGAAACAGGTGCAATCTAATCTTGTTGATAATGTTGGCTGTGGGTAATGAGATGAGACCAGTGAGGTATTCCTGGGGAGGATGTTATTTGAACTCAGACTTGGAGGAAAAGTGGGGTCTGGTCACTTGAAAAAGAAGAGAAATATTGCTGCTTAGAGTGTGAGTAGTGACCGAAACAAAAAGAGCAAGGGTCAACAAAAGTTTAATATGTTAGAACACAAAAGTGGACAATAGTAAATAATATAGCAACAAATTCAATGCAGATCTTTGAGAAATAATAGTGGGCTCATAATTTGTACTTTCTGACTTACTAAACTCAAAATTTCAAAAAGCAGATTGTTGTATTGGTGATAATTTTCACACTTTTCTTACTCTCTCTTCTCCCCAAACCCTGTGTATCTGCCTTGAGGGTTGTTTGATAAACAGCTTTCTAGACTATTCACCTTTGAACTTATTGTCATATTTTTGCTTAAATTAAATATTACACAATCAATATTTAGTACTTTTAATTTTTGCATCAACATTAAATCATTTTTGCATCAGCATAATATATATATATATGTATATATATATATATATATATATATATATATTTGGTGCATGTGTACTCTCAAGTTCTTTTCCTGGTATCATCAATATATCTTTATTTTCTTAACTTAATCAGGCTTTTGATGGCAAGAACTTTAACTCTCTCATTTGAATTAATTTGGCCAATAGCATTTGAAAATAGTGTGATTTTAAATGTTTTCTATTATCAAATGCTTTCATAAGAATTTACACTTTTATCTTTACACTTATTCATTTTTTGAAACACATACTGGGTGATTTATTTTTGTCTATTAATTCTCATAAATATTATTCATTTTATTAAGTGCTGTCATTTTACCTTTCTCTCTTAATTTTTAAAATTTTGCCTTTAATTTGAATACATTTGCTTTACAGAAGTGATAGACCCCAGTACACTAAAGCATTGGTATATTACCTAATATTTTAGTATTGGTAAACCCAAGTCAAAGGCAAGGTCAAGCCTAGATTCACTGAAACAAATAGTTTCTTACTGACTGAGATTATTGTTCTCATAGAGATCTATTTATTAAAAGAAGCAATACAATACATTTGGAAGCGGACATTTAAGGCTGTCTTTAGGTTTGAAAGAGACAAACCAGGATGAAAATTTAAGTAGATATGCTTAGTCTTCTTGATGTCTTTACAACTCTAATGCCTTGAGAGTAATAAGATTCTTTTGATTATGTCATTAAAGGCTTGTTTGACCTGCTTGTTCCTCAGAGTATAAATAAATGGGTTTAACATGGGGGAAATGGACGTAGTTAGTACCGTTACTCCCTTATTGATGGCCATTTCATCTTTGGCTGAAGGTTTGATGTAGATGAAGATGCAGCTGCCATAGGTGATGGAAACCACAACAATGTGGGAAGAACAAGTAGAAAAGGCCTTTTTCCTCTGTTGAGCAGAGGGGAATCTTAAAATTGTTCTGATGATATATATGTAGGACAAAACCACACACACAAGAGTGATCATAAGGATGAATACAGAGCACACAAGAACCATCTGCTCTATGAGCCATGTATCTGTGCATGAGATCTTCAGAAGTGGATTAGCATCACAGACAAAGTGGTCAATGACATTAGAGTCACAGAATTCCAGATTGAGTCCCATGGTGAGTGGCGGGAAGATGATCAATAAAGTAATGGTTCAGCAGCCTAGGATTAACCTTTTGCAGGCTGTGTGGTTCATGATAGTCATGTAATGAAGGGGTTTGCAGATAGCCACATAGCGATCATAGGACATTGTTGCCAGGAGGAAAAATTCTGTTATTCCAAAGAGGTCTGTGAAAAACAACTGGCTTGCACAACCATCATAGGTAATCATCCTGTCACCTGTTGATAAACTGTATAGGAATCTTGGAATGCAGGCAGAGGTGAATGAGATTTCTAAGAAAGAGAAATTTTGGAGAAAAAAGTACATAGCAGTTTTAAGGTGGGAATCCACTAACGTGAGGAAGATGATCATCAAATTTCCAATTACACTTAGCATGTAGGTGATAAGTAGAAATATAAAAATCAGAATCTGCAGTTGTGGGTCTTCTGTCAGTCCCAGGAGGATGAACGTGGTTAGTGCTGACTGGTTTCTCATCCCTGGTTCCTTTTTCCCAATCTATGGGCAGAGTTGTGAGATATAAGGTTTCAGAAGACGGCAAAGACAATTTTTTTCTGATGGACATTGATTTTAAAAGTCAGACAGTGTGTTTTATATCATGCTTGAGTTGGTAATGAATATTTTTTTACTCAAAAACTGAAAATGTTTTCCATTTTATTTATCTACTTATCAATGTATTGAATGATATCACCATCAAGCTGCTGCCCTGTTTGTTCTAGTAGTTAAGAAATCTATTTAGTTCTATGGCTTAAGCTATAATTGCTATACAATGGACATACCCATGGAAAAAAATCATCCTTTGGAAATTGTTCATAATTTTCCGAAATTTTTGTGCTTTTAATAACACTTCACCGATGGCTTATTTTGGCACAGTTCACAGAGAGAATCAAGACACGATCCACTAATTAATGAAGGAATATTTTATAAAAGATGCACACAATTTTAGAATATTATCTTCATAGTTTTATGATTACATCCTGTTTGTTTTTGCCTAGCATACAGTCGTTTTCTTTGTTCTCATATTGCTTATAGAATAATTAGATTTGTAGTGTTTTTCAGTGTTATTGACAAAATTCACATGTCATCCAATTTGATGATCTAGGCATATTAACGAGTTGCGCAGTTATCACTACAACCAATTTTAGAACATTTTCCTCATCTTTACTCATTATTGCTTGCTCCCTCTTTCCCCTCAGATTTCCTTGCCAAAACCTAAAAAGCTATTAATCCAATTACTGACGCTATAGATTTACCTATTCTGAATTTCATATAAAGAAAAATATTTCACCCCCCCCCCCCACTCAATGATAACAAAATAGAACAAAAAGCCCCTTTAATCTAAAGGAAAGCAGAAAATAATAAAAGATAGGATATATTTAAATCATTTAATGTGACAACCCTAATTTAAGGCGTTAAATTTTAACCTAACTGCATCAACAGTGATCCATGCTCCAGTGCACTGTGTCTTATAACAAAGCTATTCGGGTCCTTGGTTCATGGACAAAGGGATTTTCCAGCGGCTTCATCCATTTGGGGATTCTGCAAAAGTATTTGGGGCTTTCACTGTCTCCATAACCGTCTATAAATTGGTTCTCTGAATTTAAGCTCTAATACATTCCCTCCTCAGATTTAAAAAAAAAATTTAAATACGATCACACAGAATGGTGTGCTCCAGCTGACGTTGCTCTTAGATGGCTGTTTGTTTTAAGACAAGTTCTAAGACTCTGAACACTTTTCTTTCTGTTCGCTGGCACCATCTGATTTCTTCAGCTCTGTCAATCTTGAACTGACTATCCAACTTCACTCTCTGCGTTCACAAAAATTTGCAGCAATATCCTCCTGGTCCTGACTTTCACCTTACTATTTTTCTTATTGCTTCTGAACTTACCATCGCATTAAAACTTCTGGAAAGTCTATTGGTGGTAGATTAAGTAAAATGTACCTCTTTTCTTTGACCTTGAGTTTCATTTTGCCCTGCCATGCCAATGCCTTTGTTCTCTATCTTTTCTGAACACGCTTGCACGGTATCTGACTACCCTGCTGGGTTTTGTCGTGTCTCAGGAGCCCGGTGTTCGTGTCACGGTTACAGGTTGGCAGCCATCCTCCTGGTCGGCATTTGGAAACCACCATGAGCCCGACCAGAGAAAGACTGGGCTTTCTGCTTCTGTAACCGTGACAGTCTCGAAAACCTACTGACGGGGTTGGAGTCAGCCCTGAGGTACATGGCAGTGAGTTTGGATTGGCTTCTGGTCTTTTAGGTGTATCTTCCCCGACTCATCTTTTTAACATTGAGTTTTCTCAGACTTCAATAGTTTTTCTCTTCTGCTTCGGAATAGATTTTCATGGAAACATTCCTCTCCATGAAATTCCATGACTTTTATTTGGCATTGAAAATTTTATGATAGATTAAGACATAATCTCTTTAATGGCTAGTTATCTGCATAGGCAACTTCTAAATTCCTCTCAAATAAGTAATTTAAAATGGAATTTCACATGATTCTGTCATCCTTTTTGCTTTCTTTCTCATTCATTCCGTTTGCTATAGAAAACTGAAAAGTCATCATGTCTCACCTTATATGAACAACATGGCCTCTCTGAAAATGTAAGCTGCTAATTAAAAAACTCGACACTTGAGTTCAACCATAAGCACTTGGAAAATCCATGAATCCACTAAAAAACAAACAACAAACAAACAAAGCATGGGTCTGATCTGATATACATGGTGTTGCTTTTAGCCGGAATAAACTTGTCAACAAACTTTCTTTTTATTAATAATAAACCTCTGGCTCTATCCGTAACAGTAGCCCAATCTTAAAATTCTATTCACAATGAAGATAGTTTAATTTTGTTGACTCTAGAATATTTTTTCCTTCTTTATTTAGGTATGATTACATTGTGGGTTGTGCCTGTATACCACATTCTTTGTCTGACATGTTTAATATGGTAATTGCTATATAGGGACTATCTGCTGAAAATATTTATTAGTTCATCATTTTTCTCTCTTTACTATCCCATACTCCTTCTTGATTCTGACTTACAGCTGGGTCTAAGTGAATATATTTTAGGTTTTTTGTTTAGTTTCTTCAGTGGACTTGTTCTGATCGTCTAACCCTAGTTAGATAGATCCTGTGTGTTTGATCACACCTTGTGCATGATAGAAGATATAAAAATCAAGTGAAATCAGAATTTATATATTTATTATCATAGACATAGAACTGGAAGATCTTGACAGAGAAATAATTCTTAATACATATATCCCTTATATCAAAATCAATATATATAATTTCTTAAGTGTACTTGATTTCAAAACCGTCCTGAGTTAATTTTGCCATATCCTTGACTCTACTTCACGTGATTTGTGTGTGTGTGTGTGTGTGTGTGTTTGTGTGGAAATTGAGTTGTTTGGCTCTTGAATCACATTGTAACCTGACTACATAATCAGTGCATAGCTATTTCTTGCATTAAGCAAAATATAATCACCTAATTTATCACCATGTGTTGCAGAAAGAACCTCTCATTTTTGTTCTCTCTGAATGGTGCTGCAGTATATGTCATTAACATACACATATTAAGGTTTTTAAGTGTTGCCTTTGTTCGGTACCATGAAGTTATTTTCATCTCATACCTGCTCCTGAGTAGAAGGATCCTTACTCTCTTGGCTGTTGTTTTCATGGAAAGGAACTGTGGTAGTGCAGTGACTCAGTGGTTAAAGGCTGCACTGCTTCCACAAAGGCAGCTCGGTGAATTTCCCAGCCGCTTTTCAAGCAACAGAGAGCTCAGCTTGTTTCATATTACGACCCTGGACAATTTATGGAGCAGTTCTACTGGGTCCTGCAGGATCAAGATGTCTCAGTGATATTGGATTTGGTTTGGTTTAATCTTGCAAGAAATAGATCCCATTAATTGGACTCAAACCACCAACTTTTCAGTTAGCAGCTCAACACATAAGGCATTTGTCCCTCTAGACCTCCTCAACCGCAATCCCAAATCCACTGTAGTGGAGTCAATGGTGAACCCTTGGTCTCAGTGCTTTGGCACTCAGCTGTCAATCAAAATGTCAGTGGTTGGAGTTCACTACTTCCTGGAACAAAGTGGTGGCAGTACACTCTGTTAAATTTATCATCTTGGAAATCTCATTCTTCTCTGCCCTATTGGGTCATTTTTGTGAACCAAAAGTTAAGGATGCTTAAATTCTGGATTTGTAAGAATAGCTGCTCTGTGGGTATTTATGCCCATACCAATAAACTGTGTTAACATTTTCAGTTGCTTTTTAAATTTTCTTCAAGCACATCAATAAATTGAAAAAAAATCCTCTAGATTAATTATCTTGATGGTTTTGTTTAATTGCTTTAAATGCAAGGATGAGTCAGCAAGTTTTGCTACTAGAGCTTTAATTAAAAAATACTTGTGCTTTCTTCTAAATGAAAAGTATCTGTGGCCCATGAGTGATTGTAAAAAAGTCCTGTTAGTAGTACACGTATCTTAGTCTCTTTAGGTTAGGGGTTCTTTTTGTTTTTTGTTGTTGTTGTTGCTGTTGTTTTAAAGGTCCAGTCAATAAAGTAGGTTTGGAGGTGAATCTGCTTGGTCAGTTAAATTCAAGGCAGAAAGATCAACTTAAAAGATATTGACTGAATTTTGTGTGTGGCGCCTGGGGAAGATTTCAAAGGTGTAATATAGATTTTTAAAAAAAGATACAAGATCATCATGGAGGCCAATTTAAAGAACGTATGGAAATTAAAGAGTACAATGATTGGCCAGAAAGTTGAGGCAAGCAATGTTTTCCTTTTTCATAATAATGAACCTGCTCACCCTTCCAGGGCAGAAAAGATTTCTCTAAGACTCTCATGAGGAAAGCTTCCCCTTCTAGCACAGAGCATTGACCATGCTCCTTCAGATTCCTTTTTATTCCCTAAATGCAAAGAACATGAGTTGAGTCACTCCAGGATTCAAAACTGACATTTTCCTATAGTTTGTGTTAAAGAGAGAAGCTTTATTCTGGAGAAATCTTTAAAGAAATAGAAATATCTTCTTCAAAATACATAGTTGAGAATATGTCAAGAAACAGTATCTTCAGAGTTTGATGTTTTTTGTTTAATAAAGGAGTCTTAGGTTCTCTATTGTTATTTTTAGACCAACCCCGTATTTTCATCTTGAAGGAATGAGAGTGGTCTCTATCCTCTACATGCTCATTTCCCCTAGTGAATTCCATAGAATTTTAATAATTTAGAATTTCTACAGTATGAAAAAATAACTGATATTATTTATGATTTAGGTAAAAGCTGCTATAGTTGTAAGACAGTAAGAACCACACTGACCATAATGGATTAGTTGAATAACTATCAATAAATTAAATAATCAATAATTAAATAGCTCAATGAAAAGTTGAATAATAGACATAAAGGGAATTATTACATCTAGACTTAGCTTACTTCTTTGTTTTTTAATTGAGCCCTCTGGTATCGGTGCCTTAAACAACCTTCAAAATTTTGAGACATGCCTTGGATCCTAACTAGCTCTCAAAAAGTCAGTCGGCACTGTCTTGTTACTTATTGACTTGTATGCACTTGTTTTTAGAGACTCTAGTAAATGAGTGCAAATGTTCAAATTAGTCATCAGGGAACTGGAGTCTGATGTTAGACCATTTTAATTTAAGTAATCTTTAGATGATGTACTTTTGCTAATACATGAAGTTAATTTTATGATGGCCTTAATTGACAAGCTCTTGTCTCCTTAAAGGAAATCATGCTATTCGTGGCTTATGCAACTCTTATCAAAATCCATATATCCATCCATTGTATGTCAAGTACATTTGTGCATTTGTTGCCCTCATCTTTCTCAATACATTTGATTTCTACTTGAGCCCTTGGAAATTAGCTCCTCATTTCTCCTCCTTCCTTCCCCTTTATCCTTTCCTCAAATATCCTCTTTTAAAAATTTTAAGCTACAATTTATTCACAACTCTTTATTTAATAAAGTCTATTTAAAAATGCTTATTTGAGAAAATAATAATTGAATCCATTATAAGGAAATGAAAGGGAATCACATACAAGTACTTACTCTTTAAATAGTCCATAATGGTTTCAGTTAATAAATTAATCCTAATAATCCTGAGAATTAAAAAGATGATAAAAAGTGTGTTTGCACAGGTTTGGTTGTGGACCTCTGGTCAGTCTTATTCATAGATCCATACTCACCTCCTAGGATCCTGAAATGTATTGATTTATTTCATATATTCATTCCTGAGCTGTGGTTATATCTCTTAATAAAATATTTGCCTGATTGTTAAAATATATTTATGCTTAAAGTTCAAGGAGATTGTAAAAATTCTTTCCTTCTCATTTCAAGAAAAATAGATATTCAACCTTTCTAGATGAAGCTGAAACTTTTACAAGAATTACATTTGCTATATTCACCAGGCTGAAACCTGGTGCATTAATGAGTGTCCTTGGTGACCTAGGTCCCAAAGTCTTTAATGAATTAGTGTAATCAGCACTTAATTGGTGAAATTGTTACTCATGCAGTAGCAGGGACAGTGTCCTTTGAGAAATGAAGATGCCAAACTAATTGTCAGAAAGACAATGTGTAAACAATAAAAATCTAATGATAATGAGCAAGACTCCCTTTGCAACAGAAAGAAGAATCTTTTTGTTCCCTAATCTATCTGACAGACAACAGAATGCAATACCTCTTTTTATCCTTTTGCAATTTCTCTATTACTTTATATAATTATTTTTTATTATAAAAATGTTTTTTTTGGCATCACTGCTATAAAAATATTTTGAGACAAGAAAAGCAGTAACAGTATTATTTAAAAATAATAGCACTTGGCTGAGCCCTGGTGGCATAGTGGTTGTGTACGGGACTGCAGCCTACAGGGTTGATTGTTCAAATCCAGCAGCAGCTCTCCAGGAGCAAGGCTGGGCTTCCTACTCCCACCAGGGCAGTGATGCCACACACACAAAAAATAAATAAAATAATAACACTCAATATTTCATGTACACTTTTTATTTATGTGGAAATCCATAAGTATTCACCATTGTCACAGAATGAAGATCATATTTACATGATTTTTCAAAATTACTGGGCCAATAAAAACAAAAATCTGCATTGCAACAATTATGAAAGTGAAAGTGTATCATAATTTCAGGAAACTGAAATATTTATTTTGGAGCTTTTCATCTGAATTTGAAGATAACCTTGGTAGTTGAAAAATTTTTTGAATTTTTTCACTGTTTTTTTAAATGAATCATTTTATTGGGGGCTCATACAACTCCCATCACAATCCGTACAAACATCAATTGTATGCAGGTCACATTTACACACTTATTGCCACCATCACTCTCAAAACGTCCTCCATCCCTCCAGGCCCCCATTATCAGCTCCCTATATTACCCTTCCTCCCCCCATCCCCTTAACCCCTTAGTAATTTGCAAATTGTTATTTTTTTCACCCTTACACTGTTCAATGTGTCCCAACACTCGCTTGCCTGTTGTCCGTGCCCCAGAGAGGAGGCTACGTGTAGATTCCTGAAGTTGGTTCTCCCTTTCTGTTCCTCCATCCCTCACCCTCCTGGTATTACCACTCCTATTGCTGGTCTTGAGGGATCACCTATCCTAACTTTGCCATATTTCCAACTTCACTGTACAGAATTGGGGTCATGATAGTGGGTGGGAGGCAGCATTTGGGAACTAGAGGAAAGTTGCATATTTTATTGCTACTACCGTTTATCTTAACTGGCTCATCTCTTTCTTGTAACCGCTCTGCAAGAGGATGTCACCTCACCTATTTATGGGCTTTGGGTCCCCAATCTGTACTCCCCCTCATTAATAATAATATAATTTTTGCTCATTGATGCCTGACACCTGATCCCTTCACCACCTCATGACACACAGGCTGGTGTGCTTTTTCTGTGTGGGCTTTATTGCTTCTGAACTGAATGGCTGCTTTGTTTACTCAAGCCTTTAAGACCCCAGAGGCTCTATCTTTTGGTACACGGGCACCATCAGCTTTCTTCACCACATTTGCATATGCACACATTTGTCCTCAGCAATCATATCAGGAAAGTGAGCACGCAATGTTATGCTTTTGAGTTCTTGAAGCCTGATATCTCACCCCTTTGACACCTCGTGATCCCACAAGCTGGTGTGCTTCTTCCATGTGGGCTTTGTTGCTCTTGAGCTAGATGGCTGCTTGTTTACTTTCAAGCCTTTAAGACTCCAGACTCTCCATTTTTTGATAGCCGGGCACCATCAGCTTCTTCATCACCTTTGCTTCTGCACACATTTGTCTTCAGTGATCGTGTCGGAAAGGTGAGCATCTTGGAATGCCAATTTAATAGAACAAAGTGTTCTTGAACCGAGGAGGTACTTGAGTGGAGGTCCAACGCTCATCTATTGTCCTACTACTAACCCTATAAGTATATATGTTAATCTCTTTCCCCATCATCACGTATAAATATATGCCCCTATGCACCTATTTGAACCTCTATAAATGCCCATTATTGCTCAGTTCCTTCCTCTATTTCCATGTGCTTCCGTCTTGTCCCACTATCATGCTCAATCTCCATTTGGGTTTCAGTATTTTCTCTCTGGTACATTAGTCTTAATCAATCTCTATTGGCCTTCTCTCACCCACCTTGTCACTGAATTTGTATCAAGTGTTATTCCCTTTTTGCTGGGCTGCTCCACATCACCATCTTTCCCCCTCCTCCTCCTCTTTCATGTCCCCTACCCTGGAACTATCATTCCTGTCATTTTAGCCTCCAAACTCTGTCCAGTCTATCTTGTCTAGATAGACCTGCAGAGGTAACAATATTTACAAAAAAAGGTCTCCTAAAAAAGATGAGTCTGTCTATGCCCTTAAAGATTTACAGCCTCAGAAACTCTAAACTTGGTTTCTATTGGTTGGAAAAGATTCAACAGCAGTAGGGGGTGAAGTGAACTTACAAGTGGTTATGTCACTATATAGTATTAATTATGGATTTATATTGTTCCATTTCAAAATTTACATTTCTGCTGTGAGAAAAAAAATCATTCTAATGCAAGTAGCTGGTTACTTAGACTAATATTAGAATTTTGGATTCATATTAGAAAAAGTTAAACTTGAAAGAATTAAGCCTAATGTATGTGATGTTCTTACAACCATTTCAGTTAAGGTATATTTTGATTTTTATATATTTTAGCACTTTTATAGAAATGTCTAATAACTTTAACTATTAATACATTCTTAATTTGTTATGTAATTACCTTGATATACAATCATGTTACGTTTTAGAAAAATCTATCTTTCTTAATAGACTCATCTTTATTTTCAAATTTTATTTTCTGATCTTTATACTTCTAAATGAGTTACTTCTATTCTACCCTTTCATACTTTTTAATAAAATAAAAAATTTCATACAGATTTAATATTCCCAAGCTAATTAGAAATTTTTTATTGAGATTAAATTCACACACTATACAATTAAACATTTTAAAACAGGAACTTCAGTGGTATTTAGCACATTCATAAAAGAATATCAGTGCAAAGGTGTGTTTTGCATTACTCCATAGAATTCTTTTTCATAGCCAGGCACCATGGTTTCTTCACACTTTGCTACAGCACCCATGCTGTCCATCATCTCCTCTAGAGGGAGAGTGTCAAACAAGGCCATGTCAGAAGCATCAATTGTTTTTAGAATGGGGCTAGGATTAAGTTGGAACTGCAAAATCTTTTCATATATCTTTGGTTCATATATCTTTTTATTTCAATTTAGAGATACTGTTATCATTTTATGATAGAATTTTCTATCAATTATCCTTCTGGGGCATCAATGGTCTAGACTTTAAAACACCTTGGAGAAAAGGAAATTATACCAAATATACAAGAAAAGGAAACTATAGATCAGCTTCATACCGCAGGCATGAATTGCTGGCATGCACAGATGAAACTCTTAAGTGATTGAACACTATGTACACAAACAATGGAGGATGGAGATAGGGCAAAACTTTCAATAGCACTCATCCATGCCTAATCCAAGACTAATGTGTGTCTTAAGAACTCTCAGAAGACATTCAAATAGTACACTTATGGTAATCCTAAACCACCACACAGCCAGCACTCTCAAAGCAAGAGATCAAGCCCAAATACAATGAACACCAATTCCATAACCTGGGGAGAGCAGTCATCTGCTTCTGCCTGCACTAAGACCTTTAAGATTTAAGTCCAAGGGAATATGTTGGTTCCTTCAGTGCGTGACAATTGAGTTTGTGGTAAAGACAGTGTATGGCAGTTTGAGTTTTGGTAGTAGTGTTTCCACAGTGAAACCTTGTGTGTGACCTATCAAGGATGCTGTGGACCTGAAATTTTCAACCTAAGTCCCAGAAGTCTATTGAATTGGGTCTGTGTCACCAAGGACTGGGTAGTACTTCCATAGGCCAAATGGGCCCAATTACAAAAATCTCACCCAGTAAGTTCTCCCCTTGTATAAGTATTTTAAGGATTTTCCCTCTGATATGAGGTTGGTCTTCACTCTTTACTCATCAACAGAAATATAATACCTTCTCAAAGACATACATGTACTCCTACCAGCACTCCCCCCCCCCATTTTGATTTCAATATCTAGTAAGATTCATTTATATCTTTTGTAGGGCCATCTGTTGATTTGTAAGACCTGAACAAAATGTCACGGTATTGGCATCAATGGCATCAATTTATTGATCTCCCTCTTCCCTATCTTAAAAAAATTAGCCTCAGCTAAAGTGAAGTCTTCTCTCTCCAAATGGCTTTTAAAATGCACGTATAGAATGAGTGACATATAGCATATAAGGAGCCCGGAGGGTGCAGTGCTGACACATGGAGCTACTGCATTCAGGGAGCTGTTGGAAGCGCCAGCTGCACCTTGGGAGAGAGATGGGCTCTTCACTGCTGTAAGAGCATCAATCTCAGAACCTCCCAGGGGCGGCTCTATGCTGTTCTGCAGGGTGGCTCTGCATTGGAATCTGCTCAAAGGTATTCAGTTTGACTTAGATGATATAAGGGTCGACAGGAAGGCTCTCTGCCTCCCTGAGTGTGAGACCATTCTAGAAGTTTACATGAACTAAGAGCAGAAGTCTGTGTTGTCTTGGTGATTATCTTTATAATAGGGGACTCACACAGTGTTTATCGTGTGGGAATTGACTACATCTCAGCATAGTGGTGGAAAGAGATATATTGGTTCTCAGTTCCTTCCATGTCTAGATGTGCTTCCTGGTTTACAGGGATGCAGAGTATTCCATTTTGTGTGTATACACGGATTTCTTAATCCATTCTTCTACTAAGGGGTATTTGGACTGTTTCCAACTTCTTGGTTATGTGAACTGCATTGCAATGACTAAGGTATGGCATGAGTCTCTTTGTGTTCTGTCTCTTATTTCTTTAGGGTATATGCTTACCAAAATTATTACTGGGTCATGCAGTATTTCTATTACAACTTATTTTAGGAAGTACTGCATTTCATTCCACAATGGTTGTACATATTATAAACTCACTGTTCATGTATAAGAATTTCAATTTCAGCATCCCCTCCAACGTTATTTTTTTTAAATGAGCTACCCCTGTGGGTATAAGGTAACATTTCATTGTTTTGATTTGCATATACTGGGTGACTATTGAAAATGAGCATTTCCTTATGTTTGTTAGGCATTTGAGTGTAATTTCTTTTATATTTTCTATTGTCATCTTTTTCCCACCTTTTATTTTGTCGATATTTTTATTGAGTTTTTGCAGAACTCTATAGATTTTAGTAATTGGTCCCTTGACTGTTGTCTTTTCTAAAGATTGTTTTCCCATTCTGTGAGCTCTCATTTTATGCTTTTCATGAAGTCTATTGATGTGTAAGTGTTTCACTTTCAGTTGGTCTCATTTATCTATTTTTTCTTCCACTGTGTGTGTTTCCTTTATTAAAAATATTGATCCATGTACGCTCTGCAATAAGGCCCTTCAGTTTGTCCCAATTTTCCCATTTCTGATTGTTGTAACTGTAGGGTTGACATGTAGGCCTCTAATCTATCTTGAGTACATTTTTTTGTAAATGGGATGAAGTATGGGTCCTTTTGCATTCTGCTGTAGATGAAGATCCAATTTATATAGCATTCTTTGTTGAAAGGGTAGCCCTGTTCCATGTAATGTTTTTGGTTCTTTATGGAAAATCAGTTCCCTATAAGTGGATTTCTCTTTTTGGATTTTCTATCCCATTACACTGGTCTATATATCTATCATTGTAGTAATACAAGAATGTTTTGACTACTTTGGTTGCACACTAGGGATTGAGGTCAGTAGTGAGATGCCGACTGCTTTGTTCTTTAAGTTCTTTGTTTAATTTGGACTTCTTCCCTCTCCATATGAAATTGGTAATGAGATTTTCCATTTACTTCAACAGTGAATTGAGATTATATTTATAGATTGTTTTGTATTGTATTAATAGATTGTTTTAAGTAGTAGTATTGACATTTTAACAATATTAAGTCTTTTTATCCATGAACACAGAATATACTTCCATTTCTGTAGATGTGTCTTGGTATCATATAATAATATTCTGTAACTTTCTGTGTACAGGTCTTTTGTTTCTTTGGTTAGGCTTCTTCCTAGATGTTTCATCTCTTATGTGACTATTTTAAATGGTATTGTTTTCTTTATTCCCCCCCCATAGTTCTTTTTGCTGGCATAAAGTTATCCTATTGTGTGGCAGTCATGTGCTTATGTTAATTTTATAATTGAAATGTATGGGTGGAATCTGGCCTGTTAATCAGGAGAAAGCCATTGAGTAGCTGATGAGGCCTCTGTGTGGGAATGGCTTTCACCTAAGACTCCTGGGAAATCTCGCGGTATTTCCCTAGTGAAAATGAGCAGCTATCTTCCCCAGATGTTGGGAGTTAGTTAGAGAGATGATTAACCACAGGCAACACAGAGGGATAGGCAGTCACGATCACTCAACCAATTCCCAGACCTGAGCCAGTTTACAGACCCACAACCATTTGAATGAGGGGAAGGCCAAGTCCCTTGGAAGAAGGACCCTGCCACATCACCGAAGGTTTATGCTGTTAGTCTTTCTTCTAGCCTTCCCCAAAGGGACCTGCAGCCTTTCACAAGAGTGACTGTTCATTGGGGAAAAGGAAATAATCAAACTTTTCGGGGATTACTCGACACTGGCTCTGAACTGACACTAATTCCAAGGTACCCAAAGTGTTTCGAAGGCCCGCCAGTCAGAGTGGGGGCTTATAGAGGCGAAGTTATTAATGGAGTTTTAGCTCAGGTACGCCTAACTGTGGGCCCGGTAGGTCCCTGAACCCATCCTGTGGCTATTTCCCCATTTCCAGAATTCCATTGGAATAGACACACTTAGTAACTGGAAGAACCCCCACATTGGATCCCTGAAACGTGGAATAAGGGCTATCATAGTGTAAAGGCCAAATGGAAACCATTAGAATTGCCATTGCCTAGGAAAATAGTAAACCAAAAGCAATTCCGCATTCGTGGAGGGATTGCTGAGATCAGTGCCACCATCAAGGACTTGAAAGATGCAGGGGTGGTGATTCCTACCACATCTCCATTTAACTCACCCATTTGGCCTGTAAAGAAGACAGAGGGATCCTGGAGAATGACAGTTCATTATCGTAAGCTTAACCAAGTGGTGACTCTGATTGCAGCTGCAGTTCCAGATGTGGTCTCATTGCTTGAGCAAATTAATACTTCTCCTGGTACTTGGTATGCAGCTATCGATCTGGCCAATGCCTTCTTCTTAATACCAATTTCAAAGGATCATCAAAAGCAGTTTGCCTTCAGCTGGCAGGGGCAGCAGTACACTTTCACAACTCTTCCTCAGGGGTACATCAACTCTTCTGCCCTGTGCCATAATTTAGTGCGAAGGGACCTTGATTGCCTGTCTATTCCACAAAATGTCACACTAGTCCATTATATTGATGACAGTATGCTGATTGGATCCACTAAGGAGGATGTATCAAAGACTTTAGATTCATTAGTACAGCATCTGCGTACAAGAGGTTGGGAAATTAACCCAACAAAGATTCAAGCACCCTCCACCTCAGTAAAATTTCTAGGGATCCAGTGGTGTGGAGCATGTTGAGATATTCCCACTAAAGTGTAGAATAAGCTATTGCATCTTGCTCCCCCAACAACGAAACAGGAGGCACAACGCCTAGTGGGTCTTTTCGGATTTTGGAGGCAACATATCCCTCACTTAGGTGTTCTATGTCAACCTATTTATCAGGTGACATGAAAGGCCTCCAATTTTGAGTGGGGCCTAGAACAAGAAAAGGCTCTGCAACAGGTTCAGGCTGCCGTGCAAGCTGCTTTGCCAGTGGGACCATATGATCCCTAGGATCCAGCTGACCCAATGGTGAGTTGCACTGAGCAATCTGTACTGCTTTAAAGATAGTTAACTTTTCTTTCCTATGTTATATACCTTTCTCTCTATATACATATCTAAAAAGAATTACTAATGTCCTGATTTTTATTTCTCTAAGAGAACCCTGTCTGACACAGATTGTAATAAAAATTGTGAGAATCCTCAATAAAATGATTTTTTTAAAAAGAACACTGAACTTCACACTTCAGAGGAAGGAACATCGAAAACTGCATGCATATCTTAGAGACATTGTCAAATACTGAAGGTCAAATATATGGAGAATAACATTGTCCAAGATAGTGCTGGAGGAGAGGAACATTGGGTCAGAAGACCATTGAAAAACAACCGAGGAAGGATTTCTCAGAGCGGACACAGCCATGAGGATATGTTTCAGTCAAAGTCTATGGGAGTGGAGCCCTCAGGATGTTCATTTGCTCATAGGGTACAGCTCAAGTTAAGGAGAAACAGTTTTTTGTTTTCTGTTGGGTTTCCCAGATGTGAAGCACAGGAGGAGGAGATGCAGTATGATAATAACTGATACAAGGGGATTCGGGAGTGGGAGGTGACTGATAGGAGGGAAAGGGGATTTCAGGAGCAAATATTCAAGGCAGGAGGTGGAAGGAACAATAGAATGGACTGTGACTACACATCTCATTTTAAAGTTAATTAAGCCATGGAGATGAGGTGGTGCTCTAGAATTGATGTGGTTATGATTGTGCATTTCTCCTTAATATAATTGAATGATTGAACTATTGACTTGTATGATAGGAAGATTCTGTGTGAATAAAACTTTTGGAAGAAAAATCTACTCATGATCAGATCTTGGAATGTATAAGATATATTAATCTTGGACATAATTCAAAGACAGAAGAAAGAGTTGTAAATGTCTCTTAAGAATGGGAAAGTACAATGTACAAACCTAGAAAAATTCAAAGTCATCAGCAATGAAATTGTATTGATATCCTAGATATTATTGACCTGCAATGGATTGGTATTAATATTTGAAAAATCCTAATCAGACAGTTTATTATGCTTGGAATTACAAATTAAGAAGAAATGACAGTCCATTCACTGTCATAAAGGCTATTTTAACATATATCTTGAAGTAAATGCTGTCTGTGATATCTGTCATAGTGTTATATCTATTCACATACAAGGAAGTCCAAGCAATAAAACTATTATTCAAACTTCTAAATCAACCACTACAATCAATGATGAAGAAGTAACAAAAAGAAAAGAGCCTTGGAATTACTGCACTTTTTAAGCCTTATTACTCTTTTCTTTATCAAGAACTTGCAGGTGTCCTTCTATGGGTTCTGTTCATACTCCTCCCACCCTCCCCCTGTTCAACTCTCCCCCAGGAAAGAGGTATTAGGTTTGTGTGACCGCCATGTGCTTGATGTCAATTTCATGATTGTAAATCTATGGGTGGTGTCTAGCCTGTTCATCTGGAGATAGCCATTGAGTAGCCAACGAGGCTTATGTGTGGGCATGGCTTTCTCCTGAGACTTCTGGGAAATCTTGCGATATTTCCCTCATGGAGATGAGAAGCTATCTCCCCAGTTGTTGGGAATTAGTCTCAGAGACGTCGAACTACGGAGAAGATGGCAGCATCCGAGGAGCTGGATGAGCTGGAGGAAAAGCCACCCGGCCTTACCTAAAGGAAACAGACCTCTGAAGCTGGAGAAGCCACTTGGAGACACCTGCCAGAGCTGAGTTGCTTCTACCACCACTGAATACTGTTGGTGAACCCTGAGCCCTGGGAGCGAGGAGCCATGGGGAGACCCCGCCAGCACTGAGATTCTGCACCTACTCACCTGTGACTTCATGAGTCGGAAGGAGACATTATAGACTGGTATCGGGCATATGGGCTAATATCGGACTTATGACTTTGAACTGGACTGGGTTGGGATGCTTTCTCAATGTCCCATTCCACTTGTATATAAACCTTTTCCTTACATCCTAATGTGTATCTTTGAGTTTGTTTCTCTAGTCTACTCAGACTAACACAAATAGTATTTTTATGTGGGCTAATATTAGACTTATGATCTTAGACGGGACTGGGTTGGGATGTTTTCTTAATGAACAGTTGTTCTTGTATATAAAACTCTTTCTTATACACCTTTGAGTGTTTCTAGTCTACTCAGACTTACTCAGTCCCCATCTTTGTATTGGGGGATAATTGGGAGAAAGATGATGGGGAAGTCAAGAAAAGAATCCATGAGCTGCCACCTTTTTCTAGTTCCTAAACTACTGGACCAAAAGTTTGCTACCAGGAATGATTAAAACAAGTGGAGCACTCCAGAAATGGGAAGCATCTCTCTGTGTCAAAGGCAGGGTGGTGAAGAGCAGAATGTGGGGAAAGTAATCAATGTGGTCTGCATATGGCCAGCTTTGTCATCCAGGTGAGCAGTTTAACTAGCTGCCAAGACCCTGGGAGTCCTTAAGGGTTCCTCAGAAAGGCTAGCTGCTTGGGGCTTGAGTCCACCCTGGTGACTCAAGATCCTCCAAGGGATTCCTTTGCCTTGTTTCTGTCCTGAGCTCCAGACTCAAGTGTCTTTTCTCCTCACCTTGTATCTTTCTAACTCTGAGAGATCCCTGGCATCCTGGTGCTCCACTCAACATGGAGGTCTTTGGAAATAACACCTCTTATTGAGTCATTCCACCACTTCTCCAACTGAGACAGACCGCGGTGGCTGGTGGGTTGCTCTCACTATGTTTCAGAAGCCCTGTTGCTGGTATCACAAGCTCCCTAGGGTCATCTGTGGAGAACCGGTTTTATTGAAGCTTATAGACCAAGACAGAATGAGAAGAATTAAAAAAAAATGGTCTGCTGGTCAACATTCTAAACTTAAACCGAGAAAAACCCTCTGGATCACGCCCATCTGCTGTCTGTTCTAGGGCAGGAAGATGAGCGCTCTAGGTGGGAAGGCAGTCCCTGTACACATGACAGCAACACTGGACTCACACACAGCAACGATTGTGAAGGTGGTGTAAAAGAGGATAGCGGTTTTTCCCGTTTGGCAGGAGGTCATTAGGAGTGGGAGATCACAGAGACAAGAACAAGGGCACACTGAGTATTTAGGTGCCAAATACAGTGCTGCTGCCATTAGGTGTTCAAGCACCTCATCAATCCATCTTGATGAGAATCATCTTTTCCACTGTCCGCTACACTAGCCCACACAACTCATAGTGTCCTTCTCCGGGGCTTGATCTCATCTGATATGTCCAAAATTTGGGAGACACAATCTCACCATCCTTTCCTCTCAGGAACATTCTGACTGTCCTGATTCCCAGACAGATTCCTTTACTCTTTCTGTCAGTCACAGCACTCTCAATATTCCTCACCAGCACCACAGTCCACAGCCCTGCAGACAGGGTTCGTAGGCATGCTATCATAATGACTCCTGTAACTCGTTTGACCACAGTGTTTGATATGGATTACACCTCAACTTTCAAATCCTTAATCTATCAGTTACCAGCAATAATTAACTTCTGTAACTTTCAGTTTCTTTATGCCTAAACATGATTTTATGCATCAGCATAAAAATATGTATTTTTGGTGCATGTGTACTCTTAAGTTCTTTTCCAGGTATCATCAATATATCTTTATTTTCTTAACTTAATCCGGGCTTTTGTTAGTAAGAACTTTTTTCGTGTGTGTGTGGCATCACTTTGTTGGCAAGAACTTTAAGTATCTCATTTGGATTAGTTTGGTCAATAACATCTGAGACTAGTGTGATTTTAAATCTTTTCTACTATCAAATGCTTTTGTAAGAATCCTATACTTTTATCTTTACACTTATTCATTTTTTGAAACACACATTGGGTGATTTATTTTTGTCTGTTATTTCTCATAAATATTATTCCTTTTATTTAATGCTATCATTTTACCTTTCTGATCTAATTTTTAAATGTTACCATTAATTTGAATAGATTTGCTTTACAGAAATGATAGACAACATTATACCAAAATATTTGGTATAGTCTCCAATATTTTAGTATTGGTGAATCCAAATCAAAGGTGAGATCAAGCCTAGATTTCGCTGAAACAAAAGTTTCTTTCTGACTGAGATTATTGTTTTCATAGAGATTTATTTATAAGAAGAAGCAATACAATACATTTGGAAGCAGACATTTAAGGCTGACACTAGATTTGAAAGAGATGAAACCAGGATGAAAAGTTAATTAGATATGCCTTGTTCTCTTGATGTGTTTACAACTCTAATGCTTGAAAGTAATAAGATTCTTTTAATTATGTCATTAAAGGCTTGTTTGACCTGCTTGTTCCTCAGAGTATAAATAAATGGGTTTAACATGGGGGAAATGGAAGTAGTTAGCACTGATATTCCCTTATTGATGGCCATTTCATCTTTTGCTGAAGGTTTGATGTAGATGAAGATGCAGCTGCCATAGGTGATGGAAACCACAATGATGTGGGAGGAACAGGTGGAAAAGGCCTTTTTCCTTTGTTGAGCAGAGGGGAATCTTAAAATTGTTCTGATGATATATATGTAGGACAAAACCACACACACAAGTGTCATGATGAAGATGATTACAGAGCACACAAGAACCATCTGCTCTATGAGCCATGTATCTGTGCACGAGATCTTCAGAAGTGGATTAGCATCACAGGCAAAGTGGTCAATGACAGAGTCACAGAATTCCAGATTGAGTCCCATGGTGAGTGGCGGGAAGATGATCAATAAAGTAATGATCCAGCAGCCTAGGATTAACCTTTTGCAGGCTGTGTGGTTCATGATAGTCATGTAATGAAGGGGTTTGCAGATAGCCACATAGCGATCATAGGACATTGTTACCAGGAGAAAAAATTCTGTTACTCCAAAGAGGTCTGTGAAAAACAACTGGCTGATACAGGCATCATAGGTAATCATCCTGTCACCTGTTGATAAACTGTATAGGAATCTTGGAATGCAGGCAGAGGTGAATGAGATTTCCAAGAAAGAGAAGTTTTGGAGAAAAAAGTACATAGCAGTTTTAAGGTGGGAATCCACTAATGTGAGGAAGATGATCATCAAATTTCCAATTACACTTAGCATGTAGGTGATAAGTAGAAATATAAAAATCAGAATCTGCAGTTGTGGGTCTTCTGTCAGTCCCAGGAGGATGAACGTGGTTAGTGCTGACTGGTTTCTCATTCCTGGTTCCTGACTTTTTCCCAATCTATGTGCAGAGCTGTGAGATATAAGGTTTGAGAAGACAGCAAAGACAATTTTTCTGATGGACATTGATTTTAAAAGTCAGACAGTGTGTTTTATATCATGCTTGAGTAGGTAATGAATACTTTTAAAAAATTCACATTCTTTACTCGTTTGACCTGTCATTCAATTAGTTGGAAATCTGGCTTTAAACATCCTTATCCAAAACAAGACATGCATTTGATGTTACAATCTATGTAGTATATCTAGCACCTACGTTTTCATATGTCTGAAACAGAAATATTACAAATTTTACTAACGTTCGGAATGACTTGGCCTCTAACCACTCATTTCTTTATAAGTGTCATTAAAAAAACCAAATTCAAATGCTGTTGTTGGATTTATGGCCTACTGGTGGTTTGAAATATACAAACAAAGAAAATGACTGTATTTGAACTAACTATTTCAAAATAGTTGCAAAGATATTTTTAATGATAATATAATTCAAACTATATCAACATATTAGTCTAAATGGTTTAAAATTAATATATATGCTGATGTACTTCTGAATGGATTTATTCACAGCATAGACTTCTATATGAAATATAATATTTACTTATTAGATTTTTTTACTCAAAAACTGAAAATCTTTTCTATATTAGTTATCTATTTGTTAATGTATGGGCTGATCAGGGCCATCAAGCTGCTGTTGTGTTTGTTTTAACAAAAGAGAAAGCTATTTAGTTCTATCACCAAAGGTCTAATTGTTATGCATTGGAAATATCCATGAGAAAAATTGTCCTATGGAAATTTTCCATAATTTACCCAAATTTTTCTGCTTTGAAAAACATTTCGCTGATGGTCTATTTTGGCTCAGTTCACAGAGAGAATTGAGACACAATTAATCCACTAATTACAGAAGGAATGCTTTATAAAAGATGCAAACAATTTCAAAATATTATGTTCATTGTTTTATGATTACATCCTGTTTGTTTTTGATTAACATACAGTGGTTTTCCTTGTTTTCATATTGCTTATAGTACAATTAGATTTGTAGTGTTTTTCAGTGTGATTGACAAAATTCACATGTCATCCAATTTGATGATCTAGGCATATTAACGAGTTGTGCAGTTATCACTACAACCAATTTTAGAACATTTCCTTCTTCTTTACTCATTATTATGAACTCCCCTTTTCCACTCAGATTTACTTGCTATAACCTTAAATATCTATTAATCCAATTACTGTTGCTATAGATTTACTTATTCTGAATTTCATATATAGAAAATTATACCACCCCCCTCTCAATGATAACAAATTAAAACAAAAAACCTTTTAATCCAAAAGAAAGCAGAAAATAATAAAAAACAGAAGAAATTTAAAATCGTTTAAATGTGACAGCACAAATTAAAAGTGTTAAATTTTAACCTAACTGCATCAACAGTGATCCATGCTTCAGTGCACTGTGTCTTATAATAAAGCTATTCGGGTCCCTGGTTCATGGTCAAAGAGATTTTCCAGGTTTTTCATTCACTTGGGTATGCTGCAAATGATTTGTGGCTTTCACTGTGTCCATAACTGTCTACAAATTGGTTCTCTGAATTTAAACTCTAATACATTCCCTCCTCAGATTTTGTTTTTTTTTTAATACGATCACACAGAATGGTGTGCTCCGTATGTGTGCACTCACTGACATCACTCTTAGATGGTTGTTTGTTTTAAGGCAAGTTTTAAGACTCTGAACACTTTTCTTTCTGTTCACTGGCACCATCTGATTTCTTCATCTCTGTCAATCTTGAACTGGCTATCCAACTTCACTCTCTGCATTCACACAATTTGCAGCAATATCCTCCTGGTCCTGACTTTCACCTTACTATTTATGTTACTGCTTCTGAACTTACCATCGCACTAAAGCTTGTGGAAAGTCTATTGGTGGTAGATTAAATAAAATGTACCTCTTTTCTTTGACCTTGAGTTTCATTTTGCCCTGCCATGCCAATGCCTTTGTTCTCGCTTTTCTCTGAACACGCTTGCATGGTATCTGACTACCCTGCTGGGTTTTGTCGTGTCTCAGGAGCCCGGTGTTGGTGTTGCGGTTACAGGTTGGCAGCCATCCTCCTGGTCTGCATTTGGAAGCCACCAGCCGCCCGACCGGAGAAAGACTGGGCTTTCTGCTTCTGTAACCGTGACAATCTCAAAAACCCACTGACCGGGTTGGAGTCAGCCCTGAGCTACATGGCAGTGAGTTTGGATTGGCTTCTGGTCTTTTAGGTATATCTTCCCCGACTCATCTTTATAACATTGAGTTTTCTCAGACTTCTCTAGTGTTTCTCTTCTGCTTCGGAATAGGTTTTCATGGAAACATTCCTCTCCGTGAAATTCCATGACTTTTATTTAGCGCTTAAAGTTCTATGATCGAAGATTAAGACATAATCTCTTTAATGGTTAGCTATCTGATTGGCAACTTTCAAATTCCTCTCAAATAAATAATTTAAAATGGAATTTCACATGTTTGTGTCATCTCTGTTGATCTCTTTCTCATTCCTTGTTTGCTATAGAAAACATGGCATCTCTGAAGATGTAACATCTTTGCTGCTAACTAAAAAACTCGACACTTGAGTTCAACCATAAGAACTTCGAAAATACATCAATCCACTAAAAAAACAAACAACAAACAAAAAATCACTGATAATACAGTAGAGCATGGATCTGCTCCAATATAAATGGTGTTTCTTTTAGTCAGAATAAACTTGTGAATAAATTTTCTTTTAATTAACAATAAAGCTCTGGCTGTAAGCTTTACATTAGCCCTATCTTAAAATTATATTCACAATAAAGATAATTTAATTTCACTGACTCTAGAATAGGGGTGTATTCCCCTTCTTTACTTGGATATGATTACATTGTGGACAGTGACTGTACACCACATTCCTTGTCTGACATATTTAATATGGTCATTGCTATATAGGGACTATCTGCTGGAAATATTTATTAGTTCATCATTTTTCTCTCTTTCCTATTCCATACTCCTTCTTGATTCTGACTTATAGTTGGGTCTAAGTGAATCTATTTTAGTTTTTTTGTTTAGTTTCTTCAGGGGACTTGTTCTGCTCGTCTAATCCTAGTTAGATAGACCCTGTGTGTTTGATCACACCTTGTGCATGATAGAAGATATAAAAATCAAATGAAATCAGAATTTATATACTTATTATCAAGACATAGAACTGGAAGATCTTGACAGAGAAATAATTAATACATATATCCCTTATATCAAAATCAATATATATAATTTCTTAAGTGTACTTGATTTCAAAACCGTCCTGAGTTAATTTTGCCATATTCTTGACTCTACTTCAGGTGATTTGTGCGTGTGTGTGTGTGTGTATGTGTGGAAATTGAGTTGTTTGACTCTTGAATCACATTGTAACCTGACTACATAATCAGTGCATAGCTATTTCTTGCATTAAGCAAAATATAATCACCTAATTTATCACCATGTGTTGAAGAAAGAACCTCTCATTTTTGTTCTCTCTGAATGGTGCTGCAGTATATGTCATTAACATACACATATTAAGGTTTTTATATGTGTTGCTTTTGTTAGGTACCATGAAGTTATTTTCATCACATACCTGCTCCTGAGTAGAAGGATCCTTACTCTCTTGGCTGTTGTATTCATGGAAAGGAATTGTGGAAGCGTAGTGACTCAGTGGTTAAAGGCTGCACTGCTTCCACAAAGGCAGCTAGGTGAATTTCCCAGCCGCTTTTCAAGCAAGAGAGAGCTCAGCTTGTTTTATGTTGCAACCCTGGACAATTTATGGAGCAGTTCTATTGGGTCCTGCAGGATCAGGATGAATCAAAATAGACTCAGTGACATTGGATTTGGTTTGGTTTAATCTTGCAAGAAATAGATCCCATTAATTGGACTCGAACCACCAACTTTCCAATTAGCAGCTCAACACACAAGCATTTGCACCTCTAGACCTCCTCAACCGCAATCCAAATCTACTGCAATGGAGTCAATGGTGAGCCCATGGGTCTCAGTGTTCTGGCACTCAGTTGTCAATCAAAAAGTCAGTGGTTGGAGCTCACTACTTCCTGGAACAAAGTGGTGGCAGCACACTCTGTCAAGTTTATCGTCTTAGAAGCCTCATTCTTCTCTGCGCTGTTGGGTCATTTTTGTGATCCTTGAATTCTGGATTTGTAAGAATAGCTGCTGTGGGGGTATTTATGCTCATACCAATAAACTATGTTAGCGTCTTTTCAGTTCCTTTTTAAATTTTCTTCAAGCACATCAATAAATTGAAAAAAAATCCTTTAGAAACCCAAATTAATTATACAGACAGCTTTATTTAATTGCTTTAAATGCATGAGTGAGTCAGCAAGTTTTGCTATCAGCGCTTTAGTTCAAACATACTTGGGCCTTCTTCTAAATGAAGTGTATCTGTGGTCAATGGACGATTGTAAAAAAGTTCTCTCAGTGGTACACTTATCTTAGTCTCATTAAGTTAGGGGTTCTTTTAGGTTTTTGTTGTTGTTGTTGTTGTTGTTGCTGTTGTTTTAAAGGTCCAGTCAATAAAGTAGGTTTGGAGGGGAATCTGCTTGGTCAGTTTAATTCAAGGCAGAAAGTTCAACTTAATAGATATTGACTGATTTTTGTGTGTGGGGCATGGGGAGGATTTCAAAGGTGTAATATAGATTTTTTTTTAAAGGATATAAGACCATCACGGAGGGCAATTTGAAGAACTTATGGAAATTGAAGAGTACAATGATTGGCCAGAAAGTTGAGCCAAGGAATTTTTTCCTTTTTCATAACAATGAACATGCTCCCTCTTCTAGGGCAGAAAGGACTGTCCTCTAAGACTCTCATGAGGAAAGCTTCCTCTTCTAGCACAGAGCATTGACCATGCTCCTTCAGATTCCTTTTTATTTCTTAAATGCAAAGAACATGATTTGAGTCACTGCAGGATTCAAAACTGACATTTTGCTATAGTCTGTGTTAAAGAGAGAAGCTTTATTCTGGAGAAATCTTTAAAGAAATAGAAATATCTTCTTCAAAAGTACATAGTTGAGGATATGTCAAGAAACAGTATCATCATAGTTCGATGTTTTCCATTTAATAAGAACTCTGAGGTTCTGTATTGTTATTTTTAGATTAGCCATGTATTTTATTCTTGAAGAAATGAGAGAGTGATTTCTATCCTCTACATGCTCATTTCCTCTAGTGAATTTTAATAATTTTAATAATTTATTAATAATTTTAATAATTTAGAATTTCTACAGTACGAAAAAATAACTGATATCATTTATGATTTAAGTAAAAGATGCTATCTTTGTAAGGCAGTAAGAACATCACTGGTGATAATGGATTAGTTAAATAACTAGTAATAAATTAAATAATCAATAATAAATACCTCAATGAAAAGTTTAATAATTCACATAAAGGGAATTATTACATCTAGAGTTAACTTACTTCTTTGATTTTTAATTGAAGCCTCTGGTATTGATGCTTTAAACAGCCTTCAAAATTTTGAGCCATGCCCTGGATCCTAACTTGCTCTCAAAAAGTGAGTCGACACAGTCTTGTAACTTATTGATTTATATGCATTTTTTTAAAGAATCAAATAAATGAGTACAAATATCCAAATTAGTCATCAGGTAACTGGAGTCTGATGTTAGACGTTTTTAATTTAAGTAATCGCTAGATGCTGTGCTTTTGCTAATACATAAACTTAATTTTATGATGGCCTTAATTGACAAGCTCTTGTCTCCTTAAAGAAAATCATTTTAAGCATAGCTCATGCAACTCTTATCAAAATCTATATATCCATCCATTGTATGTCAAGCACATTTGTACATTTGTTGCCCTCATCACTCTCAATACGTTTGCTTTCTCCTTGAGCCCTTGGTATTAGCTCCTCATTTCTCCTTCTTCCTTCCCTTTTACCCTTCTCTCATATATCCTTTTTTAAAAACGTTAAGCTACAATTTAGTGAACTATGCACAACTCTTTATTTAATAAAGTCTATTTAAAATGTTTATTTGAGAAAACCATCATTGAATCCATTATAAGGAAACGAAAGGGAATCACATACAAATACTTACTCTTTAAATAGTCCATAATGGTTTCAGTTGATAAATTAATCCTGATAATCCTGAGAATTAAAAAGATGATAAAGGGTATGTTTGCACAGGTTTGGTCCTGGACTTCTGGTCAGTCTTACTCATAGATCCATACTCACCTCCTAGGATCCTGAAATGTATTGATTTATTTCATATTTTCATTCCTGACTTGTGGTTTTATCTCTCTTAATAAAATATTTGTCTGTTAAAATGTATTTATGCTTAAAGTTCAAGGGGTTAGTGAAAATTCTTTCTCATTTCCAAAAAGAAGATATTCCACCTTTCTAGAAGAAGCTGAAACTTTTACAAGAATTGCATTTGTTATATTTACCAGGCTGAAACCTAGTGCATTAATGAGAGTCCTTGGTGACTCAGGTCCTAAAGTCTTTAATGAATGAGTGTATTCAGCACTTACTTGATGAAGCTGTTACTTTTTATGAGGTGGCAGGGACAGTGAGTGTCCTTTGAGAAATGAAGATGCCAAGCTAATTGTGAGAAAGACAATGTGTAAACAATAAAAATCTAATAACAATGAGCAAGACTCCCTTTTCAACAGAAAGAAGAATCTTTTTGTTCCCTAATCTATCTGACAGACAACAGAATGCAATGCCTCTTTTTCTCCTTTTGTGATTTTTCTATTACTTTATATAATTATTTTTTTATTATATAAATGTTTTTTGGCATTACTGCTATTAAAATGTTTTGAGACACCAAAAGCAGTAACAGTATAATTTAAAAATAATAGCACATGGGCTGAATCCTGGTGGCGTAGAGGTTGTGTGCGGGACTGCAGCCCACAGGGTTGATGGTTCAAATACAGCAGCAGCTCTCCAGGAGCAAGGCTGGGCTTCCTACTCCCACCAGGGCAGTGATGCCAACACACACAAATAAAATAATAACACTCAATATTTCATGTACACTTTTTATTTATGTGGAAATCCATAAGTATTTACCATTGTCACAATATGGAGATCATATTTATATGATTTTTCAAAATTACTGGGTCCATAAAAACAAAAATCTGTATTACAACAATTATAAAAGTGAAAGTGTATCGTCATTTCAGGAAATTGAAATATTTATTTCTTTTTGGAGCATTCCATCTGAATTTGAAGTTAACCTTAGTAGTTAAAAATGTTTTTGTGAATTTTTTCACTCTTATAGAACTCAGACAGCCTTGAAGTAGTGAAGAAGTCCTGGTGATGTATCGGACTATGTGTTGAGTTGGTTGCTAACTGTATTACAGTCAGCAGTTTTAAGCTATCAGATGCACTGTGGGCAGAAGATGAGTCTGTCTATGCCCTTAAAGATTTACAATCGCAGAAACTCTATATTGGGTTTCTATTGTTTGGAAGAGATTCAACAGCAGTAGGGGGTGAAGTGAACTTGCAAGTGGTTATGTTACTATATAGTATTAATTATGGATTTATATTGTTCCATTTCAAAATTTGCATTCCAGCTATGAGAAAAAATTCATTCTAATGCAAGCAGCTGGATACTTAGACTAATATTAGAATTTAGGATTAATATAAGAAAAAGTTATACTTCAAGGAATCAAGTCAATGTATGTGATGTTCTTGTAACCATTTCAGTTAGGATATATTTTAATTTTTATATATTTTTAGCACTTTTATAGAATTGTCTAATATTTTCAACTATTAATGCTTTCTTAATTGTTATGTAATTACCTTGATATACAATCATGTTACGTTTTAGAAAAAATGTATCGTTCCTAATAGACTCATCTTTATTTTAAAATTTTATTTTATGATCTTTATACTTCTAAATGTGTTACTGCTATTCTACCCTTCAAATACTTCTTAATAAAATTAAAATTTTCATACAGATTTCATATTCCCAAGCTAATTAAAAAATTTTTAATTGAGATTAAATTCACATACTATACAATTAAATATTTTAAAGCAGGAGATTCAGTGGTATTTAGCACATTCATAAAAGAACATGAATGCAAAGGTATGTTTTGCATTTCTACACAGAATTCTTTTTCATAGCCAGGCACCATGGTTTCTTCACACTTTGCCACAGCACCCATGCTTTCCATCATCTCCTCTAGAGGGAGAGTGTCAAACAAGACCATGTCAGAAGTATGAGTTGTTTTAAGAATGGGGCTAGGATTAAGTTGGAACTGCAAAATCTTTTCATATATCTTTGGTTCATATATATTTGTATATCGATTTAGAGATACTATTATCATTTAATTTAATTTTATTATTTTTTGGGGGGGGCATCATTGCTCTCTGGTGGTGGGAGTAGGAGACCCAGCCCCACTGCTGGAATTGAACCTCCGTCCCAGTGGGCCCCAGTCCCGCGCACAACCACTATGCCACCAGGGCTCAGCCCACTATTATCATTTTATGATAGAAATTTCTATCAATCATTCTTCTGGACATCAATGGCCTAGACTTTAAAACACCTTTGAGAAAAGGAAATTATACCAAATATACAAGAATAGGAAACTATAGACCAGGTTCATACCGCAGGCATGAATTGCTGGCATGTACAGATTAAACTCCTAAGTGATTGAACACTATATACACAAACAATGGAGGATAAAGATAGGGCAAAAATATCAATAGCACTTATTATGCCTACCAGACTAATATGCATCTTAAGAAATCTTAGAAGGCATTCAAATAGTACATTTATGGTAACCCTAAACCACCACGCAGCCAGCACTCTCAAAGCAAGAGATCAAGCCCAAATACAAAGAACACCAATTCCATAACCTGGGGAGAGCAGTCATCTGCTTCGGCCTGCACTAATACCTTTAAGATTTAAGTCCAAGGGAGTATGTTGGTTCCTTCAGTGCGTGACAGTTGAGTTTGTGGTAAAGCCAGGTCAGTGAGTATTGTTTCCACCCTGAAACGTTATATGTGACCTATTAAGGATGCTGTGGACCTGAAAATTTCATCCTAAGTCCCAGAAGTCTATTGAATCATGTCTGTGTCACCAATGACTGGGTAATAACTTCCATAGGCCAAATGGGCCCATTTATGAAAATCTCACCCAGTATTTTCTCCCCTTGTATAAGTATTTTAAGGATCTCCCCTCTGATATGAGGTTGGTCTTCACTGTTTACTCATCAACAGACATATAATACCTTCTCCAAGACATACATGTACTCCTACCACACTTCCCCCATCCCCCATTTTGATTTCAATATCTAGTAAGATTCATGTATATCTTTTGTAGGGCCATCTGTTGATTTGGTGTGACCTGAACAAAATATCATATGGCATCAATTTATTGATCTCCCTCTTCCCTATCTTAAAAAAATTAGCCTCAGCTAAAGTGAAGTCTTCTCTCTCCAAATGGCTTTTAAAATGCACGTGTAGAATGAGTGATATATAGCGTATAAGGAGCCCAGAGGGTGCAGTGCTGACACATGGAGCTACTGCATTCAGGGAGCTGTTGGAAGCGCCAGCTGCACCTTAGGAGAGAGATGGGCTCTTCACTGCTGTAAGAGCATCAATCTCAGAACCTCCCAGGGGCGGCTCCATGCTGTTCTGCAGGGTGGCTCTGCATTGGAATCTGCTCAAAGGTATTCAGTTTGACTTAGATGATATAAGGGTCGACAGGAAGGCTCTCTGCCTCACTGAGCGTGAGACCATTCTAGAAGATTACATAACTAAGAGCAGAAGTCTGTGTTGTCTTGGTGATTATCTTTATAATAGGGGACTCACACAGTGTTTATCGTGTGGGAATTGACTACATCTCAGCATAGTGGTGGAAAGAGATATATTGGTTTTCAGTTCCTTCCATGTCAAGATGTGCTTCATGGTTTATAGGGATGCATAGCATTCCATTGTGTGTGTATACACAGATTTCTTAATCCATTCTTCTACTAAGGGGTATTTGGACTGTTTCCAACTTCTTGGTTATGTGAACTGCATTGCAATGACTAAGGTATGGCATGAGTCTCTTTGTGTTCTGTCTCTTATTTCTTTAGGCTATATGCTTACCAAAATTATTACTGGGCCATATAGTATTTCTATCCCAACTTGTTTTAGGAAGTACTGCATTTCATTCCACAATGGTTGTACATATTACACACCCACCGTTCATGTATAAGAATTTCAATATCAGCATCCTCTTCAAGATTGTTTTTTTTAAATAAGTTATCTCTTTGGATGTAGACTGATATCTCATTGTTTTGATTTGCATATACTGGATGACTAGTGAAAATGAGCATTTCCTTATATGTTTGTAAGAGATTTGAGTGTAATTTCTTTTATAGTTTCTGTTGTTACCTTTCTCCCACCTTTTATTTTGTTTATTTTTGTCTAGAGTTTTTGCGGAACTATAGATTTTAGTATTTGGTCCCTTGACTGTTGTCTTTTCTAAAGATTGTTTTCCCATTCGGTGAGCTCTCATTCTATTCTTTTCACGAAGTCTATTGATGTGTGAGTGTTTCACTTTTAGTTGGTCTCCTTCATCTCTTTTCTCTTCCACTGTGTGCGTTTCCTTTATTCTATTTGCTGTTCCATGTATGCTCTGCAATAAGGCCCCTCAATTTGCCTAATTTTCCCATT
Source organism: Nesogale talazaci (assembly GCA_004026705.1). Taxonomy (NCBI): domain Eukaryota; kingdom Metazoa; phylum Chordata; class Mammalia; order Afrosoricida; family Tenrecidae; genus Nesogale; species Nesogale talazaci. The sequence continues at coordinate 86,246 of PVJH01006066.1, forward strand.
TCTGATCATTGTAGCTGTAGGGTTGACATGTAGGCCTCTAATCTACCTTGAGCACATTTTTGTAAATGGAATGAAGGAAGTATGGGTCCTGTTGCATTCTGCTTTAGATGGCGACCTATTTTTATAGCAACCTTTGTTGAAATGGTACGCTTGTTCCATTTCATGTTTTTGGTTCTTTATGGAAAATCAGTTCCCTATAGGTGTAACTTTCTTTTCTGGATTTTCTATCCTGTTACACTAATCTATATATCTACCATTGTACTAATACAAGAATATTTTGACTACTTGGGTTGCACACTGGGGTTTGAGGTCAATAGTGAAAGGCTGACTACTTTTCTTTTGAAGTTCTTTGCTTAATTTGGACTTTTTCACTCTCCATATGAATTTGGTAATTAGATTTTCCATTTACTTCAACAATGAATTGGGATTATCTTTACATATTGTTTTGCATTTTATTAATAGATTGTTTTAAATGGTATTGACATTTTAACAATATTGTCTTTTTATCCATGAACCCAGAATATTCTTCCATTTGTGTGGATATCTCTTGGTAACATATAATAATAGTCTGTAACTTTCTGTGTACAGGTCTTTTGTTTCTTTGGTTAGGCTTCTTCCTAGATGTTTCATCTCTTGTGTGACTATTTTAAATGGTATTGTTTTCTTCATTCCCCCCCCCCTAGTTCTTTTTGCTGGCATAAAATTATCCTATTGATTTCTCTTTGCTGATCGTAGGTTCTGTTCCTTTTCCAAACCCTCAATTGTTTGTAACAGTCATCTTGTTGAGTCCTTGTTGTGCTCTCTCTATAAAATCTTATTATCTGCAACTGCTCAATTTCTCGACTTTAGTCCATGGTTTCTCTTAGTTGTCTCGTGAGTCGGGTAAGACTTCCCACTCAATGTTGAATAAGATGGATGTTCAGTAAATGAGACCTTTGTTTGATTTCCATTTACAGAGAAAATATTTTCAAAATTATCCAATCTGTTTGCTATTGGTCATTGTTTTCTTTTTTGTGTGTGGCATCACTGCCCTGGTGGAAGTAGGAAGCCCAGCCTTGCTCCTGGAGAACTGCTGCTGGAATTGGACTGTCAACTCTCGAGGCTGCAGTCCTGCACACAGTCACTGCACCACCGAGGCTTAGACCACTTTCTTTTCTATAATCTTAGTAGACTGAGGAATTTACCTTCTATTCCTATTTCATTGAGCGTTTTCATTAGAAACGAGTGATGGATATTTTCAGTCACTATTTCTGGGTCCATTAATAATCTCTTATGGTTCCTATTATTTATCTTGTTTATGTGATGGGGCAGGTTGATTGTTTTTATATATTGAACGATTTTTGCATATCTGGTGTATGTACCAGTTAGTCATAATGATTTATTTCAATGATTTTATTGGGGGCTCTTACAACTCTTATAAGATTGCATACATCATTTGTATGAAGCATATTTGTACACATGTTGCCACCTTAATTTCCAAATGTTTTTTACTTGAACACTTGCTATACGTTTCTCTTTCTGTTTTAAAAATAAATCATTTTTAAAAAATAAATCATTTCCTTGGGGGTTCATAGAAATCCAATCACAATTATTACATATGCCAATTGTGTGTGGACCACATTTGCACACTTATTTCCATCATCACTGTGAAACCATCCTCCCTCCACTTAGGTCCCCATATTTCCCCTCCTTCACTCACCCTCTCCTGTTAACCCTTAATAATATACAAGTTTTTATTACTTTTTCATATTGTACACTATATGATGTCCCCATGTTTCTGCCTCCAGTGTACATCCACTGGTCTAGCTAGATTTTTTGGGTGGAATTGAGATCATGATAGTGGGAGGGTAGAAGCATTTAGGACTAGAGGAAAGTTGCATATTTCATTGTTATTACACTATACCTTGACTGGCTTGTCTCCACGCTGCAACCTCTCTGGAAGGGGAGGTTGCTTCACAGATTGATGGACTTTGGGTCCCCAATCTGTACTCTCCTCATTTATGATGATAAATTTTTAGTTCTTTGATGCCTTCTGATCCCTTCTGCACTTCCAGGCTGGTGTGCTTCTTCCATATGGACTTTGTAGCTTCTGACCTAGGTGGATGCTTTCTTTCTTTCAAGGCTTTAAGATTCCAGATGCTATCTCTTTTGATAGCCAGGTACCATCAGTTTTCTTCACCACATTTGCATATGCACACATTTGTCATCTGTGATCATATAAGGAATGTGAGAACACAGTGTTATGATTTTTAGTTCTTGAAGCCTGATAACTGATCCCTTTGACACCTCATGGTACCAAAAGATGGTGTGCTTCATCCATGTGGGCATTGTTGTTTCTGAGCTAGATGGCTGCTTCTGTGCTTTCAAGTCTTTAAGACCCCAGATACTACATCTTTGGTTATCTGGGCACCATCAGCTTTCTTCACCACATTTGCTTATGCACACATTTGTCTTCAGTGATCATGTCAGGAAGGAGAGCAGACCATGATGATTTTTAAAGAAAATTTGCCATTTGATTCTATTTGCCAGAATTTTGTTAATAATGTCTGTCTCTATATTAATTCAAGATATTGGTCTGTAGTTATTTTATTTCGTTCTTTGTCTGGTTTTGGTATCAGTGTTATGCTTGCTTCATAGCATACCTTGAGAAGTTTCCTAGCTCTTGCTGTATTCTGGAATAATCTGTAAAGTTATTGATATCTCTTCTCTGAATATTTGCACAAATTCTCCTTGAAGTCATCTAGTCCTAGACTTTTCTGAATTGGGTGTTTATTGATTACCTCCTCTATTTATTCTTTTGTTATGGATCTCTAGAGGTTTTTTTACATACATCTGCATTAATTTGGGCAGATGGTGTATTTCCTGATATTGGTTTCTTTCTTCTAGAGCCTCAGACTTTTCAGAGTATAGTCTTTTGTAGTATTTGTCTTTATTTTAAATTTTCATTTGGATCTGTTGTGATGTCAACCTTCTCATCTCTAATTCTAGATATCTGTGTCTTCTCTTTCTTTTCCTTTGTAAGCTTGCAAGAAGTTTAAACAAACAAGCAAGCAAACTAAAACTTTTTGTTATGTTTTGTTTCCACCTTTTTTCTGTTTTGAAATATTTTATTTCCATTTTAATATGTATGATCTATTTTCTTCTGTTGTCGGAGGATTTATGCTATTACTCTTCCTTTAGTTTTGGGGGTGTATTAAGGTGTTGATTTTGAATTTTTCTTCTATTTTCAGGTGTGCATTGACTGCTACCACCACCTGTCTGTCAATTTTTCATACTGCTGTGGTTTACGTGATCCTGAAAACTATGTCACTGGTATTTCAAATGCCAGCCGGGCCACCCAGAGTAGACAGGTGTCAGTGGAACTTCTAAACTGAAAACAGACAGCTAAGAAGAACTGAACTTCCCTAGACAATTTTTTTTTTACTAAAAAAAAATTTATTGGGTCTCATCCAACTTCTATCATGATCAATATGTACATCAATTCTATGCAGACCACATTTGTTGCTGTCATCATTCTCAAAATGATGTCAACTTATGTGCTAATATGCCTGATACAATTGATACTATGCCTGATACAATTGATACGTGGATTGTGTGATGGGTAGGTTTGTTATGCCAACATGGCCACAGAAGATTGGTGGGTCTGTTGTGATGGCACGGCCAAGGAACACACGGGATGAATTGAAGGGCAGAGATAGGAAGGGCTCAGCGAGTCCCACCCTCTCTCTTGCTTCAGGATCTTCAGACCAGAGAGCTGCCTTATTCATCTTGTGCCTCAACCTCCAAGCAACACTAATCATAGACTGTGATTAGGACACCTAATCGTGGACTGTGTTGCTGTGAGTTGAGGATCCTTTAAGCCCTACTTTGCCACACTCCTAGGATATACATCTCTTGAGCTGGGGACTGTTGGACTCTGTCATCTGGCTGACTGTTGGCCACCTGTTTTACTGTTTGCTGCCTGTGACCAGATAGCCTGGATTGCTCTACAGAGGACTACTCAGTGGCCCTCAAGACTTGAAGGACTGCCAGTCTTCTAGTTGCCTCACATAAGTGAGTTGTACCGAGAAATCTGTACTACTTTATAGATAGTTAACTTTTTTTCCTATGTTATATACCTTTCTCTCTATCTAAATATATAAAAAGAATTACTAGTGTCCTGATTTTTATTTTTATAAGAGAACCCTGCCTGACACAAGTGGTACCAGGAGTGCTTCTAGAGAAATAAAATCATAAACATGGGTATCTTTGATTGCTTCTCCAATCTTAAGATTAGTCTTAAGAGCATTGGTGATGCTGATTCTACATCTAAAGCCACGGGTAACTTTTCCAATCCTACTAGTCCATGGTGTGAAATAGCAAAGCTAATAACTAAAGTAGGAGCACCGATGGATAGGGTGCTGGTTACCGGAGAGGTTCTGGGAGAACATATGTCTGATATATCCTAACAGTTTTGTCCAGATGCCAAGTATAAGGGAGCTAGTTGGCTGGTCCTCCTTACAATGGACTATGTGATTAAGGAGAGGAATTGCCTCAGGGTCTCAGAAGTATGCCTCAGATGCCAACTCATGGACTTGAAGGCTTCGGCCTGTGCTACAGAGGAGAGCCATCTTGCCTATAGTAAAAGAGCTGATATTGCTGAGAACAAGGTCCAAAGTCTCATTATGTGATTGGCTGAATTACAACTTCCGTTGACTGACCAATCTAGAGCAGTGTCGGAAGCCAAAGTGAGGGCATTGGTAGGAAATAATTGGGACCCTGAAACATGGGATGGGAATATATGGGCTGATGATCCAGAAGAGGAGGATATTATGCCACCATTAGAAACAATTGAACCAGCCCAGTCAATAGAGCTGCCCCTCCCACCTGAAGGTAGTAATCTACTATCAACAAAGCAACCCACACCTGAGCAGATCAACCAATCTACTCAAGGTGAACCGCCAGGTGGGGCTGCATCTCTACCATTGCCTGAGGGAAATGACTTACAAGATAGTGCTGAGAACACCCAGGAAACACCCTCACCATTGATAGTTTCTGCTAGACCTATAACTAAAATTGAGGCAAGGAAATCTCCCAAGGGTGAGGCCGCAGTGATTACTCAAGAAGAAGTATGCTATACTCACAAAGAACTGCTCGAGCTTTCAAATATGTACAAGAAAAAGCCTGGGGAGTATCATTGGGAATGGTTACTGAGGGTGTGGGATACTGGTGCAAGAAATGTAATATTAGATCAGTCTGAGTTTCTGGATATGGGACCCCTAAGCACGGACTCTTCTTTCAATGTCTCAGCGAGAGAGGCTGAGAGGAACCAACTTCTTATTTGACTGGTTCACTGAGGCATGGGCTGCCAGATGGCCTAGATTAGATCAACTTGAGGTGCCTGACCTACCTTGGTACACTGTAGAAGAAGGCATCCAAAAGTTGAGGGAAATTGGCATGGTGGAATGGGATCTATCAGGATATTCCCATAGACCCCAAAAGGGGTGTCCTGCGGACATATTCTTCACTACAACCATAAGGAATAAGTTTGTGAGGTGGGCCCCAGCATCTTTGAAGACTCCTATAATTCCTTTGTTGTATGCCCCAGGATTAACTGTGGGAACTGCCTTAAGTGAACTCTGACACTTGCCCACTATGGGGCTGATTGGACTCCGTGGTAAGAGAGGGCAAATGTCAGCAGTGAATCAACAGAGACAGGGTGGACGTGGTTATAATAGACTATAAGGCTTTCGTGGTAATCAAAGCAGCTTGTCTCATGTGGAATTATGGCATTGGCTACTTAGTAATGGTGTCTGAAGAAGTGAAATTGATGGGAAACCTACTAAATATTTATGTGACCCATACAGGCAGAATAATGCTGGATCAGGTGAACAGAGGGATAGGCAGTCACGATCACTCAACCAATTCCCAGACCTGAGCCAGTTTACAGACCCACAACCACTTGAATGAGGGGAAGGCCAAGTCCCTTGGAAGAATGACCCTGCCACATCACCGAAGGTTTATACTGTTAGTCTTTCTCCTAGCCTTCCCCAAAGGGACCTGTGGCCTTTCACAAGAGTGACTGTACATTGGGGAAAAGGAAATAATCAAACTTTTTGGGGATTACTCGACACTGGCTCTGAACTGACATGAATTCCAGGGTACCCAAAGTGTTTCGAAGGCCTGCCAGTCAGTGCGGGCTTATGAAGGCCAAGTTATTAATGGGGTTTTAGCTCAGGCACACCTCACTGAAGGTCTGGTAGGTCCCGGAACCCATCTTGTGGCTATTTCCCCAGTTCCAGAATTCCATTGGAATAGACACACTTAGTAACTGGAAGAACCCCCACATTGGATCCCTGAAACATGGAATAAGGGCTATCATAGTGGGAAAGGCCAAATGGAAACCATTAGAATTGCCAGAATTGTCATGTCTAGGAAAATAGTAAACCAAACGCAATTCCGCATTCCTGGAGGGATTGCAGAGATCAGTGCCACCATCAAAGACTTGAAAGATGCAGGGGTGGTGATTCCTACCACATCTCCATTTAACTCACCCATTTGGCCTGTAAAGAAGACAGAGGGATCCTGGAGAATGACAGTTCATTATCGTAAGCTTAACCAAGTGGTGACTCTGATTGCAGCTGCAGTTCCAGATGTGGTCTCATTGCTTGAGCAAATTAATACTTCTCCTGGTACTTGGCATGCAGCTATCGATCTGGCCAATGCCTTCTTCTTAATACCAATTTCAAAGGATCACCACAAGCACTTTGCCTTCAGCTGGCAGGGGCAGCAGTACACTTCACAACTCTTCCTCAGGGGTACATCAACTCTTCTGCCCTGTGCCATAATTTAGTCCGAAGGGACGTTGATTGACTGTCTACTCCACAAAATGTCACACTAGTCCATTATATTGATGACATTATGCTGATTGGATCCACTAAGGAGGATGTATCAAGGACTTTAGATCCATTAGTACAGCATCTGCGTACAAGAGGTTGGGAAATTAACCCAACAAAGATTCAAGCACCCTCTACCTCGGTAAAATTTCTAGGGGTCCAGTGGTATGGAGCACGTTGAGATATTCCCACTAAAGTGAAGAACAAGCTATTGCATCTGGCTCCCCCAACAATGAAACAGGAGGCACAACATCTAGTGGGCCTTTTCGGATTTTGGAGGCAACATATCCCTCACTTGGGTGTTCTACTTCAACCTATTTATCAGGTGACATGAAAGGTCTCCAATTTTGAGTGGGGCCTAGAACAAGAAAAGGCTCTGCAAGCTGCTATGCCACTGGTACCATATGATCCAGCTGACCCAGTGGTGCTAGAAGTGTCAGTTGTTGATAAAGATTCAGTGTGGAGTCTTTGGCAGACCCCTATTGGTGAATCACAGCATAGGCCATTGGGCGTTTTGAGTAAAGTCCTGCCATCTTCTGCAGACAACTACTCCCCCATTGAAAAACAGCTGTTGATCTGTTGTTGGGCTTTGGGGGAGACTGAACGCCTCACCTTGGACCACCAAGTCACCATGAGGTCTGAACTACCCATCATGAACTGGGTATTATCTGACCCACAGAGCCATAAAGTTGGATGTGTGCAGCAACACTCCATTATTAAATGGAAGTGGTATATATGAGATCGGGCCAGAGCAGGACCTGAAGGTACAAGTAAGCTGCATGAAGAAGTGTCCCAGATGCCCACAGTCCCCACTCCAGTCACATTGCCTTCTCTTTCTAGATCTGCACCTATGGCCTCCTGGGGAGTTCCTTATAATTATTTGACTAAAGAACAGAAAAGTCATGCTTGGTTCACAGATGGCTCTGCACGACATGCAGGTGCCACTTGTAAGTGGACAGCAGCAGCACTACAGCCCCTTTCTGGGATCTCCCTGAAAGATAGTGGTGAAGGAAAATCCTGCCAATGGGCAGACTTTGAGCAGTGCACCTGGCCATTCAGTTCGCCTACAAGGAAAAGTGGCCAGATGTGAGACTGTATACTGATTCATGGGCTGTGGTTAATGGCTTGGCTGGATGGTCAGGGACTTGGAAGGAACATGATTGGAAGATTGGTGACAAGGAGGTGTGGGGAAGAGATATGTGGATGGATCTCTCTGAATGGGCCAAAAAAGTAAATGTAATTGTGTCTCATGTGAATGCTCATCAAAGGGTTACCTCTGAAGAGGAGGGCTTTAGCAATCAAGTAGATAAGATGATATGTACTGTGGAGACTGGCCCTCCTCTTTCCTCTGCCACTCCTGTTATTGCCCAATGGGCACATGAACAAAGTGGAAATGGTGGCAGGGATGGAGGTTATGCATGGGCACAGCAACATGGACTTCCACTCACCATGGCTGACTTGGTCACAGCCACTGCTGAGTGCCCTATTTGCCAGCAGCAGAAACCAACGTTAAGTCCAAGGTATGGATCAACCGGTAACTTGGTGGCAGGTTGATTATAAGAACCACTCCTATCCTGGAGGGGGCAGCTCTTTGTTCTGACTGGAATAGACACATATTCAGGATATGGATTTGCCTTCCCTGCATGCAATGCTTCTGCTCAAACCACCTTTCGTGGACTTATGGCATGCCTCATCTACTGGCATGGCATCCCACATAGCATTGCTTCAGATCAAGGAACTCACTTTACAGCAAATTCAGTGTGGCAATGGGCCCATGCCTATGGAATCCACTGATCATATCATGTTTCTCATCATCCCGAAGCAGCTGGCTTGATAGAAGGATGGAATGGACTCCTGAAGACACAACTGCGATGCAAACTACGTGGCAACAACTTGTGAGGCTGGGGCAGTGTTCTCCAGGAAGCTGTACATGCTTTAAACCAGCGGCCAATATATGGTGCTGTGTCTCCAATAGCCGGGATTTATGGGTCCAGGAACCAAGGGGTGGAAACTGGAGTGGCACCATTCACTATTACTCCTATTGACCCACTTGCAGCATTTTTGCTTCCTGTCCCAGCGAGTCTATGTTCTTCAGGACTGGAGGTCCTGGTCCCAAAGGAAGGAACTCTCCCACCTGGAAACACAGCATGGATTCCACTGAACTGGCAGCGGAGTATGTCCCCTGGCCACTTTGGGTTTCTCATGCCTTTGGATCAACAGATCAGGAAGGGTGTCACTGTACTGAGTGGTGTGATTGATCCAGATTATCAAGAAGAAATTGGACAGGTGTTACATAATGGGGGTAAAGAGGAATATATCTGGAATCCAAGAGATCCCATAGGCTGACTCTTAGTGCTACCATGCCCTGTGATAAAAGTTAATGGTAAACCACAGCAACCCCATCATGACAGGACATCTAATGACCTAGACCCCTCAGGAATGAAGGTCTGGGTCAGTCCACCAGGCAAAAAATCACAACCAGGTGAAGTGATTGCTGAGGGCAAAGGTAATACAGAGTACATAGTAGAAAAAGGTAGTTCTACCTACAAATTACGACCACGTGATCAATTGCAGAAGCGAGGTTTGTGATTGTTCATGTATTTTCCGTTTATGAGCTTATTGAATCTTTTCTTTGCTCATGTATGATATATCAGCTACAATTGGACTCAGTGTGTTCTCATTTATATGTACAATAGATGTTTGATGTTAAGTTTAACTTTGATTTCATTGATGTCTAGAAATTTTATATGAGTAAAAAATTGTGTACAGGTGAAATATTGGCAAGGAGTGGATTGTGATGGGTAGTTTTGTTATGCCAACATGGCCACAGAAGATTGGTGGGTCTGTTGTGACGGCACGGTCAATGAACACACGGGATGAATTGAAGGGCAGAGAATGGAAGAGTTCAGCGAGTCCCGCCCTCTCTCTTGCTTCCGGATCTTCGGACCAGAGAGCTGCCCTGTTCATTTTGTGCCTCGACCTCCAAGCAACACTACCCGTGGGACACCTAATCGTAGACTGTGTTGCTGTGAGTTGAGGATCTTTCAAGTCCTACTTTGCCACACTCCTAGGATATACATCTCTTGAGCTGGGTACTGTTGGACTCTGTCATCTGGCTGACTGTTGGTCACCTGCTCTACTGTTTGCTGCCTGTGACCAGATAGCCTGGATTGCTCTACAGAGGACTACTCAGTGGCCCTCAAGACTTGAAGGACTGCCAGTCTTCTAGTTGCCTCACATAAGTGAGTTGCACCGAGCAATCTGTACTGCTTTATAGATAGTTAAGTTTTTCTTTCCTATGTTATATACCTTTCTCTCTATATAAATATATAAAAAGAATTACTGGTGTCTTGATTTTTATTTCTCTAAGAGAACCCTGCCTGACACAGATTATAATAAAAATTGTGAGAATCTTCAATAAAATGAATTTTTTAAAAAAAGAGCACTGAACTTCACACTTCAGAGGAAGGAGCATCTAAAACTGCGTACATATCTTAGAGACATTGTCAGATACTGAAGGTCAAATATATGGAAAATAACATTGTCCAAGATAGTGCTGGAGGAGAGGAACATTGGGTCAGAAGACCATTGAAAAACAACCGAGGAAGGATTTCTCAGAGCGGACACAGCCATGAGGATATGTTTCAGTCAAAGTCTATGGGAGTGGAGCCCTCAGGATGTTCATTTGCTCATAGGGTACAGCTCAAGTTAAGGAGAAACAACTTTTTGTTTTCTGTTGGGTTTCCCAGATGTGAAGCACAGGAGGAGAAGATGCATGATGATAATAACTGATAAAAGGGGATTCGGGAGTGGGAGGTGGCTGATAGGAGGGAAAGGGGATTTCGGGAGCAAATATTCAAGGCAGGAGGTGGAAGGAACAATAGAATGGATTGTGACTACACAACTCATTTTAAAGTTAATTAAGCCATGGAGATGAGGTGGTGCTCTAGAATTGATGTGGTTATGATTGTGCATTTCTCCTTAATATAATTGAATGATTGAACTATTGACTTGTATGATAGGAAGATTCTGTGTGAATAAAACTTTTGGAAGAAAAATCTACTCATGATCAGATCTTGGAATGTATAAGATATATTAATCTTGGACATAATTCAAAGACAGAAGAAAGAGTTGTAAATGTCTCTTAAGAATGGGAAAGTACAATGTACAAACCTAGAAAAATTCAAAGTCATCAGCAATGAAATTGTATTGATATCCTAGATATTATTGACCTGCAATGGATTGGTATTAATATTTGAAAAATCCTAATCAGACAGTTTATTATGCTTAGAATTACAAATTAAGAAGGAATGACAATCCATTCACTGTCATAAAGGCTATTTTAACATATATCTTGAAGTACAATGCTGTCTGTGATATCTGTCATAGTGTTACATCTATTCACATACAAGGAAGTCCAAGCAATAAAACTATTATTCAAACTTCTAAATCAACCACTGCAATCAATGATGAAGGTGTAACAAAAAGGAAAAGAGCCTTGGAATGACTGCACATTTTAAGTCTTTATTATTCTTTTCTTTATCAAGAACTTGCAGGGTGTCCTTCTATGGGTTTTGTTCATACTCCTCCCACCCTCCCCCTGTTCAACTCTCCCCCAGGAAAGAGGTATTAGGTTTGTGTGACTGCCATGTGCTTGATGTCAATTTCATGATTGCAAATCTATGGGTGGTGTCTAGCCTGTTCATCTGGAGATAGCCATTGAGTAGCCAACGAGGCCTATGTGTGGGCATGGCTTTCTCCTGAGACTTCTGGGAAATCTTGCGGTATTTCCCTCATGGAGATGAGAAGCTATCTCCCCAGTTGTTGGGAATTAGTCTCAGAGACGTTGAACTACGGAGAAGATGGCAGCATCCGAGGAGCTGGATGAGCTGGAGGAAAAACCACCCGGCCTTACCTAAAGGAAACAGACCTCTGAAGCTGGAGAAGCCACATGGAGACACCTGCCAGAGCTGAGTTGCTTCTACCACCACTGAATACTGTTGGTGAACCCTGAGCCCTGGGAGCGAGGAGCCATGGGGAGACCCCGCCAGCACCGAGATTCTGCACCTACTCACCTGTGACTTCATGAGTCGGAAGGAGACATTATAGACTGGTATCGGGCATATGGGCTAATATCGGACTTATGACTTTGAACTGGACTGGGTTGGGATGCTTTCTCAATGTCCCATTCCACTTGTGTATAAACCTTTTCCTTACATCCTAATGTGTATCTTTGAGTTTGTTTCTCTACCCTACTCAGACTAACACAAATAGTATTTTTATGTGGGCTAATATTAGACTTATGATCTTAGACAAGACTGGTTTGGGATGTTTTCTTAATGAACAGTTGTTCTGGTATATAAAACTCTTTCTTATACACCTTTGAGTGTTTCTAGTCTACTCAGACTTACTCAGTCCCCATCTTTGTATTGGGGGATAACTGGGAGAAAAATGATAGGGAAGTCAAGAAAAGAATCCATGAGCTGCCACCTTTTTCTAGTTCCTAAACTACTGGACCAAAAGTTTGCCACCAGGAATGATTAAAACAAGTGGAGCACTCCAGAAATGGGAAGCATCTCTCTGTGTCAAAGGCAGGGTGGTGAAGAGCAGAATGTGGGGAAAGTAATCAATGTGGTCTGCATATGGCCAGCTTTGTCATCCAGGTGAGCAGTTTAACTAGCTGCCAAGACCCTGGGAGTCCTTAAGGGTTCCTCAGAAAGGCTAGCTGCTTGGGGCTTGAGTCCTCCCCCCTGGTGACTCAGGATCCTCCGAGGGATTCCTTTGCCTTGTTTCTGTCCTGAGCTCCAGACTCCAGTGTCTTTTCTCCTCACCTTGTATCATTCTAACTCTGAGAGGTCCCTGGCATCCTGGTGCTGGACTCACCATGGAGGTCTTTGGAAATAACACCCCTTCTTGAGTCATTCCACCACTTCTCCGACTGAGATAGACCGCGGTGGCTGGTGGGTTGCTCTCACTATGTTTCAGAAGCCCTGTTGCTGATATCACAAGCTCCCCAGGGTTATCTGTGGAGAATAGGTTTCAATGGAGCTTACAGACCAAGAAAGACGAGAAGGAAAAAAAAAAACGGTCTGCTGGTCAGCATTCTAAACTTAAACCGAGAAAAACCCTCTGGATCACGCCGATCTGCTGTCTGTTCTAGGGCAGGAAGATGAGCGCTCTAGGTGGGAAGGCAGTCCCTGTACACATGACAGCAACACTGGACTCACACACAGCAACAATTGTGAAGGTGGTGTAAAAGAGGATAGCGGTTTTTCCCCTTTGGCTGGAGGTCATTAGGAGTGGGAGATCACAGAGACAAGAACAAGGGCACACTGAGTACTTAGGTGCCAAATACAGTGCTGTTGCCATTAGGTGGTCAAGCACCATGACAATCCATATTGATGAGAATCATCTTTTCCACTGTCCGCTACACTAGCCCACACAACTCATAGTGTCCTTCTCCGGGGCTTGATCTCGTCTGATATGTCCAAAGTTTGGGAGACACAATCTCACCATCCTTTCCTCTCAGGAACATTCTGGCTGTCCTGATTCCCAGACTGATTCCTTTGCTCTTTCTGTCAGTCACGGCACTCTCAACATTGCTCACCAGCACCACAGTCCACAGCCCTGCAGACAGGCTTCGTAGGCACGCTATCATAATGACTCCTGTAACTCGTTTGACCACAGTGTTTGATATGGATTACACCTCAACTTTCACATCCTTAATCTATCACTTACCAGCAATAATTAACTTCTGTAACTTTCAGTTTCTTTATGCCTAAACATGATTTTATGCATCAGCATAAAAATATGTATTTTTTGGTGCATGTGTACTCTTAAGTTCTTTTCCAGGTATCATCAATATATCTTCATTTTCTTAAGTTAATCCAGGCTTTTGTTAGTAAGAACTTTTTTTGTGTGTGTGTGGCATCACTGTGTTGGCAAGAACTTTAAGTCTCTCATTTGGATTAGTTTGGTCAATAACATCTGAAACCAGTGTGATTTTAAATCTTTTCTACTATCAAATGCTTTTGTAAGCATCCTACACTTTTATCTTTATACTTATTCATTTTTTGAAACACACATTGGGTGATTTACTTTTGTCTGTTATTTCCCTTAAGTATTATTCCTTTTATTTAAAGCTATCATTTTACCTTTCTGATGTAACTTTTAAAATATTACCTTAAATTTGATTAGATTTGCTTTACAGAAGTGATAGACCCCATTATACCAAAACATTTGGTATATTCTCCAATATTTTAGTATTGGTGAATCCAAATCAAAGATGAGATCAATCCTAGATTCACTAAAACAAAAAGTTTCTTTCTGACTGAGATTGTTGTTCTCATAGAGTTTTATTTATAAGAAGAAGCAATACAATACATTTGGAAGCAGACATTTAAGGCTGACACTAGGTTTGAAAGAGACAAACCAGGATGAAAGTTTAAGTAGCTATGCTTTGTCCTCTTGATGTGTTTACAACTCTAATGCCTTGAGAGTAATGAGATTCTTTTGATTATATCATTAAAGGCTTGTTTGACCTGCTTGTTCCTCAGAGTATAAATAAATGGGTTTAACATGGGGGAAATGGACGTAGTTAGTACCGTTACTCCCTTATTGATGGCCATTTCATCTTTTGCTGAAGGTTTGATGTAGACGAAGATGCAGCTGCCATAGGTGATGGAAACCACAATGATGTGGGAAGAACAGGTGGAAAAGGCCTTTTTCCTTTGTTGAGCAGAGGGGAATCTTAAAATTGTTCTGATGATATATATGTAGGACAAAACCACACACACAAGTGTCATGATGAAGATGATTACAGAGCACACAAGAACCATCTGCTCTATGAGCCATGTATCTGTGCATGAGATCTTCAGAAGTGGATTAGCATCACAGACAAAGTGGTCAATGACAGAGTCACAGAATTCCAGATTGAGTCCCATGGTGAGTGGCGGGAAGATGATCAATAAAGTAATGATCCAGCAGCCTAGGATAAACCTTTTGCAGGCTGTGTGGTTCATGATAGTCATGTAATGAAGGGGTTTGCAGATAGCCACATAGCGATCATAGGACATTGTCACCAGGAGGAAAAATTCTGTTATTCCAAAGAGGTCTGTGAAAAACAACTGGCTTACACAGGCATCATAGGTAATCATCCTGTCACCTGTTAATAAACTGTATAGGAATCTTGGAATGCAGGCAGAGGTGAATGAGATTTCCAAGAAAGAGAAATTTTGGAGAAAAAAGTACATAGCCGTTTTAAGGTGGGAATCCACTAACGTGAGGAAGATGATCATCAAATTTCCAATTACACTTAGCATGTAGGTGATAAGTAGAAATATAAAAATCAGAATCTGCAGTTGTGGGTCTTCTGTCAGTCCCAAGAGGATGAATGTGGTTAGTGCTGACTGGTTTCTCATTCCTGGTTCCTGACTTTTTCCCAATCTATGTGCAGAGCTGTGAGATATAAGGTTTGAGAAGACAGCAAAGACAGTTTTTTCCTGAGGGACATTGATTTTAAAAGCCAGACAGTGTGTTTTATATCATGCTTGATTTGGTAATGAATATTTTTTTTACTCAAAAACTGAAAATGTTTTCCATTTTATTTCTCTACTTAATTATGTATAAACTGATAATCACCATCAACCTGCTGCTATGTTTGTTTTAGTAATTGAGAAATCTATTTAGTTCTCTGACTTAAGCTATAATTACTATCCAATGGAGATACCCAAGGAAAAAATCATCCTTTGGAAATTTTCCATAATTTTCCCAAATTTTTGTGCTTTTAATAACGTTTCACTGATGGCTTATTTTGGCCCAGTTCACAGAGAGAATCAAGACACAATTAATCCACTAATTAATGAAGGAATATTTTTTAAAAGATGTACACAATTTTGTAATATTATCTTCATAGTTTTATGATTTCATCCTTTTAGTTTTTGGCTAACATACAGTCTTTTTCCTTGTCTTCATATTGCTTATAGTACAATTAGATTTGTAGTGTTTTTCAGTGTGATTGACAAAATTCAGATATCATACAATTTGATGATCTAGGCATATTAACGAGTTGCGCAGTTATCACTACAACCAATTTTAGAACATTTTCCTCATCTTCACTCATTATTGCTTGCTCCCTCTTTCCCCTCAGATTTTCTTGCCAAAACCTAAAAAGCTATTAATCCAATTACTGACGCTATAGATTTACCTATTCTGAATTTCATATAAAGAAAAATATTTCACCCCCCACTCAATGATAACAAAATAGAACCAAAAAACCCTTTAATCTAAAGGAAAGCAGAAAATAATAAAAGATAGGACATATTTAAATCAGTTAAATGTGACAACACAAATTTAAGGCGTTAAATTTTAACCTAACTGCCTTAACAGTGATCCATGATCCAGTGCACTGTGTCTTATAACAAAGCTATTCGGGTTCCTGGTTCATGGACAAAGGGGATTTTCCAGGGGCTTCATCCACTTGGAGATTCTGCAAATGTATTGGGGGTTTTCACTGTCTCCATAACCGTCTACTAATTGGTTCTCTGAGTTTAAACTCTAATACATTCCCTCCTCAGATTTTAAGTTGTTTTTTTAATAAGATCACACAGAGTGGTGTGCTCCGTGTGTGTGCACCAGCTGACATCGCTCTTAGATGGCAGTTTGTTTTAAGGCAAGCTTTAAGACTCTGAACACTTTTCTTTCTGTTCGCTGGCACCATCTGATTTCTTCATCTCTGTCAATTTTGAACTGGCTATCCAACTTCACTCTCTGCGTTCACAACAATTTGCAGCAATATCCTCCTGGTCCTGACTTTCACCTTACTATTTATGTTACTGCTTCTGAACTTACCATCGCACTAAAACTTCTGGAAAGTCTATTGGTGGTAGATTAAATAAAATGTACCTCTTTTCTTTGACCTTGAGTTTCATTTTGCACGGCCGTGCCAATGCCTTTGTTCTCGCTTTTCTCTGAACACGCTTGCACGGTATCTGGCTACCCCGCTGGGTTTTGTTGTGTCCCAGGAGCCCGGTGTTGGTGTCGCGGTTACAGGTTGGCAGCCATCCTCCTGGTTGGCATTTGGAAGCCACCATCCGCCCGACCGGAGAAAGACTGGGCTTTCTGCTTCTGTAAACGTGACAATCTCAAAAACCCACTTACGGGTTCGGAGTCAGCCCTGACCTACACGGCAGTGAGTTTGGATTGGCTTCTGGTCTTTTAGGTGTATCTTCCCCGACTCATCTTTATAACATGGAGTTTTCTCAGACTTCTCTAGTTTCTCTCTTCTGCTTCGGAATAGGTTTTCATGGAAACATTCCTCTCCATGAAATTCCATGACTTTTATTTAGCGCTTAAAATTCTATGATGGAAGATTAAGACATAATCTCTTTAATGGTTAGCTATCTGCATAGGCAACTTCCAAATTCCTCTCAAATAAATAATTTAAAACGGAATTTCACATGTTTCTGTCATCCCTTTTGATCTCTTTCTCATTCCTTGTTTGCTATAGAAAACGGAAAAGTCATCATGTCGCACCTTATACGAACAACATGGCCTCTCTGAAGAGTAACATCCTTGGTGCTAATTAAAAAACTCGACACTTGAGTTCAATCATAAGTCCTTTGAAAACCCATCATCCATTAAAAAAGAAACAATCAACAAACAAACAAATAAACAAACAAACAAAAAGTCGCTGAAAATACAGTAGAGCCTGGGTCTGATATACATGGGGTTGCTTTTAGTCAGAATGAACTTGTCAATAAATTTTCTTTTTATTAACCATAAAGCTCTGTCCATCCTTTACATTAGCACGATCTTAAAATCCTATTCACAAGGAAGATAATTTAATTTCCCTCACTCTAGAATAAGGTTGGTTTTTCCTTCCTTGCTTGGATATGATTACATTGTGTACAGTGACTGTACACCACATACCTTGTCTGACATGTTCAATATGGTAATTGCTATGTAGGAACTCTCTGCTGAAAATATTTATTATTTCATTATTTTTCTCTCTTTACTATTCCATATTCCTTCTCCATTCTGACTTATAGCTGGGTCTAAGTGAATCTATTTTAGGTTTTTTGTTTAGTTTCTTCAGGGGACTTGTTCTGCTCGTCTAATCCTGGTTAGATAAATCCTGTGTGTTTGATCACACTTTGTGCATGATAGAAGATATAAAGGTCAAGTGAATTTACATACTTATTGTCATAGACATAGAACCAGAAGATCGTGACAAAGAAATAATTCTTAATACATATTTCCCTTGTATCAAAGTATATATAAAATTTCTTAAGTGTACTTGATTTCAAAACTGTCCTGAGTTAATTTAACCATATCCTTGACTCTACTTTAAGTGATTTGTGTGTGTGTGTGTGTATGTGTGTGTAGAAATTGAGCTGTTTGGCTCTTAAATAACATTGTAACCTGACTACATAATCAGTGCCTGACTATTTCTTGCAATAAGCAAAAAATAAACACCTAATTTATCATCTTGTGTTGTAGAAACAGCCTCTCATTTTTGTTCTCTCTGAATGGTGCTGCAATAAAGCTGTCATTAATATACAGATATTATGTTAAATGTTTTTAAGTGTTTTTAAGATATTTTTTAAGTGTTGTTTTGTTGGGTGTCATCAAGTTGTTTTCATCTCATACCTACCCCTGAGTAGAAGGATCCTTACTCTCTTGACTGTTGTTTTCATGGAAAGGAACTTTAGAAGTACAGTGATTCAGTGGTTAAAGGCTTCACTGCTTCCACAAAGGCAGCTAGGTGAATTTCCCAGCAGATTTTCAAGCAACAGAGAACTCAGCTTGCTTTATACTACAATCATGACCAATTTATGGAGCAGTTTTACTGGGTCCTGCAGGATCAACATGAATTAAAGTAGATGACATTGGATTTGGTTTGGTTTAATCTTGCAAGAAATATATCCCATTAATTGGATTCGAACTACCAACTTTTCAGTTAGCAGCTTAACACACAAGCATTTGCCCCTCTAGACCTCCTCAACCGCAATCCCAAATCCACTGTAGTGGAGTCAATGGTGAGCCCATGGGACTCAGTGTTCTGGCACTTAGTTGTCAATCAAAAGGTCAGTGGTTGGAATTCACTACTTCCTGGAACAAAGTGGTGGCAGCACACTCTGTCAAGTTTATCATCTTGGAAGTCTCATTCTTCTCTGCCCTATTGGGTCATTTTTGTGAACCAAAGGTTAAGGATTCTTAAATTCTGGATTTGTAAGAATAGCTGCTCTGTGGTTATTTATGTCCACACCAATAAACTATGTTAACATCTTTTCAGTTGC